>JAUTCA010184390.1:0-14121 GCA_032362005.1 Nodopelta heminoda | reverse complement strand
CAAAACCGTGGCTCAATCTTATGTACGCTCGACCGGTGTACGACTAGTTTGGAGCCTATGGTAGAGTATTACCTATAACTATCGAGTGCTGGGGGATAAGTACATCACTAAATAACAACTTTTGGGTGAATAAATCAAGCGTAATTAGTTTCAGATCGAAATTTGTTTGTCCAATTATACAGGTCTATCAACTGTGATATTATGCCTTTAATAAAAATGCAATACATTATATAAAAATATGTTCTAATACATGTAGTATTTATTTGACTTCCTGTTTTATGTTTCGTCTGCACGAGTTTATTTTATGTTAGTCTGACAAAATAAAGCCTTAAACAGTGTTTATTTACATTTACACATCGTGCAAAATTTGCCAGAGAATAATATCTTCGAATGTGTTAATGAGTATAATACACATTAAGAACCCGTACATTAATTGGGAGAAACATTTACACTCGCTAAGACCACCAGTTCTGAAAATGAAAACAAACCCACTAAAATTGTCACATTCTCAGAAAGTATGTCCAAGATGATTGATGATTAACTTTGAAATACTATTTAACAAATTTGTAAGCTACACATTGAAATGTATTCCAATATTTTCATTTATAAAGACAGGAATGGGAAGTAAATGTCACAATTGAAAATTTACAATCGTAACAATGCCAATGGAGTCTCCAGTGGAGAACAACTGTTATGAAATTTGCTTTCATCAGACAACAGCTAATGATCCTAAAAACAAATGGTGAGTTAAGTTACAATGTTTATGTGATGGTTAACACTGGCCCGAGGGCGTTACGTTATGTAATGCACGACGTTGAAGGAAGTAGCCCGAGGGGCAATTCCTGAAACGGAGTGCATTACATGCCAGTAACGCCTGAGGGCTGTGAGTTAACAGTCATATCACGACAAAAATATACAAATAACCCTTGTATACACATTATGATATGTATATACTTAAGTATGTAAGGGATTTTACGAGCGATTCATTCAAATGCCTGCCATATTGAACACCTATATAACTTTAGGTTTAACTTTCGTCGGCTAGATGGCCTAATGGAATAGAGCGCTAGAAATACAAGAGTTCCAGAGTTCTAATCCCGGCAATCGAATTTGTCTTTACAGTCTTTGAATATTTTGAAATGATGTTTGAAAAAAACAGCATTATTACATTTGCCCCCGTTAATAACACACGGACAAATGTTAATAATGCACGGACACATGTTAATAATGCATGTTAACGCATGGACAATGTTAGTAACACACGGAAAATGTAATAACGCACTCCTGATAATATACTCAAAGCACACATGACATAGAGGATCTAACATGAGTGGTCATTTAATACTAAATTTATTAAACGAGTTGGTAAAACTGATATAATTTTTTTCCGACGAGTTTAATAAATTCAGTATTATAAATGAACACGAATGTTAGATTCTATTTATCACATAACTAGAAAAACCATAGTATCGACTTTCAGCAGTTGAAACACTGGACGAATCCACCGTAACTGACAAATTTCCATAATTTCTCTCTGAACGAAAGTCCGTGCAGAGGCACGCTCATATAGACTGGTGCCATGTCACATGCCTGTGAAGCAGCAAGCGTGCGTTAACGCAACATAGATAAGGAACCTAAATGTTATTGCACTAGTGCAATAACTTTATATTTATTGCATGGGTGAATAACACCTATGTTATGTGATAAAGTGTATTACGAGAAAACAAGAGACACATGTTATAGTTGGAGTGCACACCCTGGAGGGATATATGTAGCTGCAATCAACATTTATTATGTAACTTAATTCTTTCAACTTCAGATGTAATATTAGTGACTGCAGGGTTCACAATTAATAGGTAAAATCCCCTTTGTATACGAGTCGCTATAACTTATACTTCCAGCATATAGATTGCTATATTTCCATGATTGATGTAATAATGTAGTGCTATGCAAGCTTTTCAACATGGATTCTTCCTCCTCTTCTTCCTGCTTCTTATTTCTTATTGTTAGCCATGTTATTATGTTATTATTGGCCATTATTAACCCTCTTCATGCTGGAGGCAACCGGAGATGCCTTTAAAGGATAGTGTCTGTGTCCAATCCAGTATGGAGAAAGTTAAAGCTTGATGTTAATTAACCGTACAAAGTTTGCACCTGTAGCCCCTGGCTAGACTGGGGGCATCAGTGACGGCGTCCGGGGAGAACATCCAGGTGGTGTTCCATTGACAGGCTTGGACACACATTATGGATAGGGGGCTGCTCCTGTCTAGCTGTTATGTCTGTACTTTCTGTCCAACAGATGCGTAGTTACCAAGGATCAACACCACACAGTGTAACTGCACATGAGTCAGACAGAAAATATAGACAGTACAGCTAGAATGGAGTAGCCCCCTGTCCAGAATGTGCATCCAAGACTGTCAATGGAACACCACCCAAGATAGCTCAGGCCCACGTGCTGCACGACCCCGCCATGGCTAGACTGGGGGCATCAGTGACGGGGGTGGAGGCGTCCGGGGAGAACATCAAGATAGCTCAGGCCCACGTGCTGCACGACCCCGCCCTGGCTAGACTGGGGGCATCAGTGACGGGGGTGGAGGCGTCCGGGGAGAACATCAAGATAGCTCAGGCCCACGTGCTGCACGACCCCGCCCTGGCCGACAGCATCACGTACATGGAAGCCACGGTGGAAGATCTGGTGGGGACCGAGCAGTTTGACGCCGTCGTCACCTCCGAGGTGGTGGAGCACGTGGCCGACGCTCCGGCTTTCCTGGCTTCCTGCTGCAAGCTGCTGAAGGTAAGTCGATACTGTATTTAATACTACAGTTAACCCACATTTATCCGGATAGTTGCGTTCCCAAAGCAAACATATATACAATCATTATGCCAATCCACATGGGATAGGGAAGTCCATAACAAATTGCATCAATTTCAACCCGTAATTGGTTTCATGCCCTTGTCAGGTGTATATTGTCGTCGGGACGAAACCGTTATTGGACATACTTTTTATACCCATTGTATATTTTAAAAGGTGAGGATAGACCTCGGTGCATTGGGTGTGACAAGGAACTTACGGTCAGGCATATGTTGCTGGACTGTGTGGACTTTGCAACTCAATGTGCCGGCTTCTATTCTTCTCCTAATCTAAACATTTATTCACCCAATTTCCTGGGCACCTTATTTTATCCTTTTTACCGGTATATGAAAAGTTTTAATTAGACATTGTCTTTATCATTTTCATCTTGTCTGTGTTCTACATTTTAATGTCTTTGCATGGTTTTTCATGCTTGCTTTAGTTTCTTACAGATCTATTTACTATTAACGTATACAAGTAACATTGTTGTCGTTGCCTATGGGTGAGAGATTCCCGCCACGACATAAAACCTTAATTCAATCAATTAAAAAAAAACAGTTAAATAATAAAACATAATAATGGATCTCCGGATGTCTGAATTTGGCAAGAGCTGCCACCCTTTTCGTGTCACCCTTATCAGCTTATTGCCCATCGTTAATGGGTGATTTTTCTTTCTTCTAATTTGTCTTATTTGTTTTCCAGAAGATTATTGGTTCCCAGTAAAAATTCTTATTATATCATTTCTTTATTGTTATTTAAATTTTTATTGTTAATTTGATTGATCATTCATGAACATTCGATTTCTCCTGACGACCATTTTCTTTGTTTTTTACAATTGTTAGATCATTTCTTTATTGTTATTAAAAAATGTATTGATCATTTTATTGATCATTTACGAACATTCGATTTCTCATGACGACCATTTTCTTTTCTTTTTTTTTTATCAGCCTGGAGTTATGTTAGAAATTAAGAAAATAATAAGGGGCGTCATTCTCCACAGGCCCAATGTCAACGGTGGTCAAATCTGTAATTTGCATGGTGTCCCACAGATACCTTTAACCCTCTCCCTGCTGGATTAGACATAGACGCTGTCCTTTTGGGCATCTCCAGTTGCCACCAGCATGGAGAGAGCTAACAATGTGGATTTTCAAAACCGCAGGACCCCCTTTATTTTCAACTACTGCAGTATATTCAGTTGTTCTTCATCACTGCTGTGTTGTTTCAGATGGCTGTAGCACTCGACTGGTTCACAGCATGATGTACAACTCTCTCACCAAACGCTGGTCGTGGATCGAAAACACCAGCATCAACCAGTGTATAAAACTCCAGCTGCCAGACATGAGGACTGGTAAGTCTGAGAAATTACCCATCCTCATACATGTTGGCCAGTGAAAAACAAACAAAAAGTATCACGACATGCGGGTGTGCAAGGATAAAACGTTACCAGTCCTCACTGAAAATAACCCGACGCGGGCGTGCGGCAGGGCTCTATTTCGAACACTGCATCAACTATGCCATTCATGCCGTACGGAGGGACGACGATGTCGATGACAAGATGCAGACCAGTCAGAGCAGTGCAGAGACTTTGTGAAACTAGTTCTACACTATTTTTGGAAAGTCGTATATAATGGATGGATGGTGGAAGAAAAATCCCAGTGCTTTCTGACATGGCAAGAGAGAGTGTCTGCATAATGAAGTAAACAGATTTAATTTATTTAAAGAAAAGATTCACTGATGTTTGTTCAGTCGATAAACACTTTAGATCTGCAGTTTTGCTTACTTGTAATCAAAATATTTGAAAATGTATGACAATTACTACGGTATGTGTATTATGAAAATGTGTAAAAATAACTTCTAACAGAAATCAAAGTTGTATTTTGATACATTGTATACAATGCTGACAGCTGGATCTTTGTATGATTAAATGAATAAGAAATTGCAATGAGTTTTTTTGATAATTTTGTAAAATCATATGGACCATAATTTTACAATTTTACAATTTTGGTTTGTACACTGGAGTCGATGTAAATCAAACTGATGCACCTAGAATTATATCAAATAGCAAACAATCGACTTCTTTTTGTGTAACATCTGTTTTCTAAACAAGATCTCTTGTGACCCGAAAAAATGTTCCAAGTGTGACATCACATAATACCCAGAATGTGTGTAGTGGTGTAAGTACCGTGAATCATATTGTATGCTTCCTTCAACTCCCAAGTACTAGTAGTTCATGAAAGACACATTGAACATTCTCCAGTTTATTATGCAGACAAATTAAAACATTTGGCACATAATGTTCCATGTCATAACAGTTAGTACACTCTAAAGAAGTAGATATAGACATTTAATGGGAGACATAACAGTTGCAGAAAGATGAGTAACAAACCAATATAATAAATAGTAAACAAAACAATAGCACTATTCAAAAACAAGATCAAGTTAATAAAAAAAACATGTAGATGTAGACATCGAGAAAATATGTGTAATATTAATAACAACTATAAATATATTTGTACATTTGGCATAGGCAATTAATGTTTTGTTGTTTCAGCTAAAGTAGATGCTATTAATTAATAATAGGAAATTAATTTATTTTCTGTAAATAACAAATCCTGTCAACATGTTCAATAACATTACATAAAATAAAGTGACATTTACTAATACTAGTAGAAAGTCATAAATATATGTCATGAATATTTTCAATAAGTTATAAAACTTTGTCAGAATATAAATACCTGAGGTAGTTGCAGCATATTGCCCTTTCAACACCCTAACATCAACAGTCTGGTTGAATTGAATGTAAAATATTTTAGTACTTTTCCATTTCGGTACAAAGTAAGAAATTTCCAAAACGATGTTTGTCACAAGTGTGGAAAATTCAAAGTTTCTACGAGCCTCTAATGGCATCTATTGTATGGGTAGAATAATCATGCACGCTGTATATGTAATGTAGTACATGTACCTTGCACATATATTTGTAACCACACCTCTGATACATAACAAGAAAAGATGCTCTTACATTAGTATTTGATAATTAGTACTATTAAATTACCATTTTACTTAGTTGGCATTATTTACCAAATAGGTGACAAACACACTGGTGAGCCATATTCAATCCTATGAGTGGTTAACCCATCAACTTGCACCAAAACAATGTGCATTTACAGTACAAACTTTATGTTAACATCTTTCATTAAAATGGCTAAAATGCTCTGCTAGTACAGCTTTAACCCACTAAATGCAAACCTTGTTCAAGGATTATATGGAGTGGATAGTCATGGACCGTGTTGCTAGCAGAGTATGTTGACACCATACATATTATCCAACATTTTCATCTCCACAAGCAAATTGCAAACAATGTTATCCATTTTCAGAGAAACTAATACAATCCATAAATAAATATGCAGTTCAAGTTCAACACAGTAAGGGAAACTTTCTTGGCAATATATCTTGTATGCTTGTTATGATGTGTTAATATTTTCTTTGAGGATGGCTGCAGAACATTCGGAATGGCCAGCATAGGCACACCTGAAGTAACAATGTAATAGAATGTCAGAAATAAAAATAATTAATATTTTAACAGCAAAATATTAAATGTTGCTTTCATTTACATGTAAATATTCAATATATTCATTTGTTCAAAATAAACAATATAAATTTTAATATCAAAATGAAATACCCGGTATATATTTTTTTAATTGTAGATATAAAATAACCAGGGTATCGTTTCTCAAAACTCTCATAACTACTATGAGACCATAAGGACTCTCGTAGCCATCTCTAATACGTGGGGGCTCATGCACTTACGAGATAGTGGATATGAGAGCTTCTGTGACAAAAAATGTTGATGTAGTTGTATGACGATATTTATGAATTGTTAGATAAATATACGCATAATAATGTAATGTTTATGTCCGTACAGCAAATGTGCACTTGTTACTGAACAACCATAAACACAAGAAATCAAACTCAACACATGCAGAAATGGAACCAAATAAAACAAGACACAAATGAAAGAACTGTGGGATTTGAACATCTGTTTCAAATATATATTTACTGCCATTCAACATGCATCAGTCTTAAAAAGGTTTAATACTATTGGAACCTGTAACGCCAATTGTATTCTGAAATCAAATCGCTAGTAGACCAATAGACCATACTAGTTTAGAGGGTATGGCCAGAATCGATTGGTCGATGATAAAGAGGGCCATTATCACGACACTTTGCTAGCGGAATTACTACCAGACATAATTTGTAGTCTGTTGGCAGACATATATTTGAAGCATGGTGTACATAAATAAACCAAATTAAATATTGGCATGCATGCAAGTGCTGGGCTCATTGTCCTCAAAGACGTTGAAGCGTAATTCTTTTTATACAAAATTTAAAATAAAAATTAATTTCATTTAAAACCTGAACAGAATAACAACAACATCTTCGACAAGGATGAGGGCATTTGGTTATAATAGTAGTTGGGAATTTGGGTGAAACGGTACCTTTATTTGTATTCCTGTTAATGGAATTTGGTTACGATATCGTAAGCATGGATAATAAATAAACAGCATGTTATTTTATATGTACAGATAGGTAGATGCTTGTAGGTAATTTTTGCCAAGAACATGCAAGCAACAACAACGGTAAAAGGTAACATGACGTGCAGTACGTATTGGTTCTCCAACATGCATGCCCTTACATGATATTTCTGCTCATATCAGAAGATGCCGTCAACATCATCGTACGCATCGGCCTCCGCCTCCTCGCTATTGGATTCATCCGAGGTCAAACTTCCATCTACGAGACTGTCTCCAAAACAGTGTCGAGGGGAGTTGACTTTAACGTAAGTATCCCAAGACGGCTTATTGGAAATGAAGAATGTTCCCGGGTCATGATAAGTCGTCGGGGCTATGGCTACCATGGAAATGGATTTGTCAGGAGAAACGGAGAAACCTTCTCGAGGTGTCGAAATTGGCGGCAGCGGAAGTTGGTATGGAAAGGGAGATAACCCTCGGAGGAGCTGAGTGTCGGATAAACTGGATACGATTATATTATCGTTGAACGGTTTCCTCAGAACCATCTGTGATACCACAGATCCTGTGCTCGAGTCATCAACATCTCTGGATAGAGTACCACCAGAACTAGTTTCAGTTGAATCTCCATCTTGGCTAGACTGAGAAGATAGCTTTGGTAAAAACATATTGACTTTATAATTCTTAGTTTTAACCATTCGAGTTGTAGGCTTTTTCTTCTTACTGCATTTCCTCACCTTTCGCCTGGACCCCGAGAAGCCTGCTACGCCTATGCGGTTCTTGCGTTCTTTGATTCGCGCCAGATACATCAAGGGAGGTAATCTCTTTGGATGCTGAATGTTCAGCCCGTTGAGAGTGGCTATGTGGCGCAGTTTGCTCTTGTATGAGTCGATGTTCTTCATGAAAGATGGAATCCGGACGCAGTCCATCCTCGCAATCCGCTTGATTCTGGACACCTCGTCCAGACAGATTTTGCCACTCATGAGCAGGTGGAAGTTAATGTTTTCTACATTGCGTAGAATGCTTACTGCACCTGAATCAGAGGAATAGTTATTATTTATTTATTGTGGTTATTTAAGCTTCGTACCAGATGAAAAAATAAGTAACATTGTAATTAACCATATCAATTCTAACACTGAAAATAACCCAATTAATTCTAACATTGTAATCACCTTCGAAGTAACACTGGTCCTTGCCGTATCCTCCAAGGTCGTTGGGGTCGGCCAGTCCACGCTTGACCCGCATCACGTGCTTCCACCGCTGCTCTTTGTTGTGAAGGAAACGGCCGAGGTGATCAAACAGCTGCTTGAACGTCATCTCCGCAGACTTGCAGGCTGTGTCTGTCGCCAAGTACAATGTTGCATGAATTACAATAATGTAATAAGGAGTTGAGCAATGAAAATTAACGTTTTGGAGCATTATGTTTGGTATGTGTAACTGTGCCTGATATAGCAGGCCTAGATGCAACCTGAATAATATATCAGGTTTTCTTTGATATTTGTCAATTTAAAATATATTATTAATTTCAGATCTAGTGTCGCGTATAGAGTGAAATATTCCCATTAGCTACATAAAGAACTAACTCAAATTTTGTTCTATAAATAACTATTCCTCTGATTCAGGTGCTGGCCTGTGGTAAAAAAAAAATGGAAACATTTCAGTTCATTGGATGGATGAATACTAGTAATTACCGTAGTACCTTCGAAATGTTATCTGTAAAGTTAGTAGCAGACAGAAAATAATCTCTACATTCTACCTGTGCGAGCTGAAATCTCTGCACATTTGTCTGCACATATCTTAACTGTACTGGCAAACCAACATGATTTTGAAAGTATATACATTGAGATAGCCGGTAGTACTTACAGTATACAAGTGCTGACAACCACAGATACTGGACGTTGGAGCGCAGGGCTGTGTTCACGGCAGCCAGACCCTCCTCTGAGCACATCATCTCGAACGATTTCATACCGCGCAGCCCAAACTTCTTCCTGTCTGAATACCAGGGCTGTAGCCCATCGTTGAACATGCGAAACTCATGGTTAAGGAACAATTCCTATTTGTTAACTTTAATACTAGTATTAAAATGAATTTAGGTTTATTGTTAGCTACTGAGATGGTTTTTTTTGTTGTGTGTTTTATATGGGGGGTATTTGATTAGATTTACTCATTACCAATGAACTACGTTTAATAATTCTCAACTATTCTTACACTACAGGATAGGATTGCATCTATAGACTCAGTGACTGAGATTGCATAGATTAGCACATGCCTGACTCGCTGCGGGCAAGCTATGTTTTGGTGTCTTTTGAACTTGCACTGCAGGCAAATAACTCAAGCCCTGTACATGATGTAGGGTCTGTACATGATGTAAGGATACGAAGTGTGTGCCCAGCTCGTGGTCCATGAGGCAGCTGATGCCCTGCTGTCTGATGTAGGGATTCTCCATGGAGCCGTTCAGCCACAGGGAATACCGCCTGGCCTCGGGACGATTCGACTTCACCATAGGCCCCTCCCACATCATACGTGCACTGCCGAGTACATGATTAATTTGTTACATTTAAAAAATAATTGGTACATGTGCTTCCAAAAATGAAGAAAGAAATGAGAAAAATTAAAATAATTAAAAATTGGCGCTTCAAAAAATATGGCACTTCAAAAAAATGTAAAAAAAATAATAAAATGTTACTAAAAATGTAAATAGAAAAGAAAGTGAAACTTATAAAAAATGCAAAATATAATTATTTTAAAAATCGAGAAAATATTGCCACAGAACATCTTTGATAAGGACCACCCCCATCACTCCACACCAGCAGACACAACCCACCTGCAGGTCAAGTCATTACACCAGATGAGTGTCAAGGAATCGCTGAGCAGATTCTCCTCTAGATACTGAGACACGATCGCCGAGGCCTCCACTCGACTGATCCTGCTGCCATATGCCTGTGCCAGGAAGTTCTCACCCTCGCCAAACTTCTGCTTCACGTGCTCCAGAATGTACTCAGCCTCGGCCTGGAGGTTGAACCGAATCTGATTCTTGGTCTTGTTGGTCAAGTCTTCCAGCACGTCCACATCTTGGTGGATGAAGTTCGGAGTTTTGCCGGATTTGAGGAACCTGTCTTTCTGCTCACGGAGGTTGGTGGGGTCGACGGCGGATGTGTGTCTGAGCGGGTGGTCATCCAGGATGCGAACCTTCTTGGCCGACGTATGGTATTTCTGGCGTTTTTTCCTCGCCATGGCGCCCGAACCACTTGCAGACTACTTGATGGTTGCTTTTATTGGAACCTGTCAAATAAATTTGACAATGTAAAAAACGTGTGGGAAATATTTATGCAAAATTCTATATATATGTAATCGATGACCGCTTTTATTGAAACCTGTAACATGTATTTAATCTTGATTAAAATAAATTACCAGTAGCCAATGTAAAAAATATACATTTCCAAAAGAAATACATGTATATAAATTCTAATCAGGCCTGCAATTCTGAAATAAATCTTGTCTTGGAGTATGAGAGATAATGTTTTATTCAAGGCCACAGGCCCATAGAACATGTGGTAGTTATTGAATTATGTATGAGAAATTCTGTATGTAACGGTACTCAATGGTCACTTTTATTGAAATTAGCTCATGTTAAAAAAATAAGATGAAATTCTAATGTCATTATGAGGCCTGCAATTCTGAAATCAATCTTGTCTTGAAACATGTACGAGTAATATCATATTTTAAAGAATGTGGGAGATATTTAATTATTTATGATAAATTCAATATATATGGACTTGATAGTTGATTTTATTTGAGCCTATAACATTTACAATTTTTCATAACCCTCTCCCTGCTTAAGGCGAGTTAAGTTGCCAGATCACTTGCAGAAATAGAACACTTTGATTTTATTCAGCAGGGAGAAGGTTAAATTTATCAATGGAATGTACAACAAAACTATTACCTGTAAATGTATGTTAAAACTCTAAATGTGCACTAGGTCATGAGGCTGACTTTGAAATACATCTTGTATTGACTTGGATTTACTGCATGTGCTATTAAGACATTAGACTCAAATATAATTCTTCTCAACAAGTTGGTCAACTATCCAATATAGGTGAAATAATGTGCAAAACAGTGTAAAACCTCATTAAAAAAACCCAACTAGTTCTGATGCATGTAATACCCAACTTATTGTCTCCTCAGACATACAAACAATAGAAATCATAAACCCTCTCCCTTAGAAGTCTGCTGGATTAGGCACAGGCATGCTATTTCTTTCTGTATAGTGTTGTTATGTTGTTGAACTACAGATTACCGTAGTGCAGACACTTTTTTATATGTTAACTATCCCCAAATACAATTAACATAATCTAGCTTGTTACCTTAGTGAACTCTGATATCAAACTCTTGTTAAATCATATTTAAGATTTTGACTGGTATATATCAATTACCAGCTGATTACATTGGACTTTGAATAATTATCATAAAAATGTTATTTGTCCTCAAATATTTTAATTATGGAATTTAAAAGGACTCATACACTTGGGAGATTTCACCTACCGGTATGCCCATTTTTATTATTGGTCTGACATATATAATATATAGAGCAATATTAGCAAGAATACGAACTTTCAGGCATGAAATGTCACGTAAACCCATCGAAATACGCTGTTGTACTTGGCGAATGTAAGCAATTGTTTGTTTTGAAATTGGCGAGGTCTTCTCAACACGGGTTTCACTGCATGGATTGCATGACTTTCTTGCACACAGCGTACTCATAAGAGCACGGATTGCACGGTTTCTCGCACATGGCGCAACGTGGATGAAGTCAAATGTCAATGTTATGTAAACATACCTGAAAAATTAGCATAGTTATCGATAGCAGGTCATTTGGAAGGAATCAATCACACTAAGCGATACAGGATCATCAGCTCTATAACTTTGATTTTAAATGTATTTCAATCGCTATATCACCACGTACACTAGAAAGCACCGGGAGCTGTAAATCTATATACGGTAATATAATGTGATACAGACAATGACAGCATATCAAATCTGTTTCACAAACAATACTCACATGATGTTTATTGTGTAAACTTGATCCCATCTGGACTTTATCATGATCATCCTTCAATGGTCTCTCCTCGAGTACTTGACAATGCGTTGATCGCGCTTCACCATGGAGACTCCAACAATGCGACACCCTGCTGTATTATTCATGAAGAAACAGTAGTGTAGATACTAACTTGCTTAGCTCAGCCCTCAAGGATAATTATTATGTATAGATGATGAGATGGTATTGATTTCAATTAGTGGTGTGGTAAATTGACTGATGATGGGTGCATTGTGTATACCGGTACTTTGTTTTCCAGCAAAGGTGGAGATCACGACCCTCACTCATTAGTAAATTGGGCAGAATCTCAGTTTCAAATAGTATTTAATGATTCTACAGACATCTAGACTAGTCTTCAATTTAGCAACCAAATACATATCAATTATAATATTGACCATTTTTACCTGTAAATTGTTCTTCTCAGGTTTAACAAAATTATTTGATACAATGATGTATTGTTTGGAATGTTTAATGTACAACTATTTCTTTAGACCTAATACATATCTAAGTGATTTTAAAATGATTTCAAGCTTGAACTTGAAGAATTTAAATGTTAACTAGACATGACTAGATCTATATTAGCTCGATAATCCTCTATCTGTACCTGGCCATAAGAGACTTTTTGATATATGTATAGCCAGATAACAGGGTTACCTGACTACTAGTATTAAATTCATAACAAGTCTCATATGGCCAGGTACAGGTAGAGGATTCTCGAGCTAGATCATCAACTGACAATTTTGTCATGTTTACAGCCGATAATGATCAACTAGTTGTAGATATATTACACTTTAGCATCGTCATTAGAGTATTTTGATTGAAGTCAATAGATTATTCTAGCTACCTAATTACATGCATGCATATGGTCAGTAGTTGATGGTGGACGGTTGGTGAACCAAATTTGACGTGTACAACAAGAGTGCTCACGAGTCACGTATCTATGGACGCCATATTTCGTCACCAGGGGAATCCCCTCTAGGGGCAAATAACTCGTGATTTCCAGTTTTGGGAGTTTCTTGCCTACTTAGGCTTATAATAATAATAATAATAATAATAATATAATAATAATAATATATAATAATAATAATAATAATAAGAAGAAAAATATACCATTACATACTTATAATAAAAACATATAATATTATATGTTTTTATTATAAGTATTCTGAGTTAAAGGCATACTACCACAGTTGATTGACCTGTGTAATGGACAAACAAATTACGCTTGAGTTATCCAACCAAAAGTTGTTATTTACTGATGTACTTATAGTGGGGCAGATAATGGGGAAATCGTTCACTTTGTGATACAAGCACCAATTTTGGCATATAGAACCTTTTGGGGTCACTGATTGGGAAAATGGCGCCCTTTCACAACATATAAATCCTGTAACCAGCATAAACATAGGTCTTGTTGACTGATTTAGATTATCTTTGTATCAAATATTGTTATAATATGCTGAAGTCAATCCTGTAGCTTCAAGATAGCGCCCATACAGAATGAATAAATCGCATAACAAGAATAAACAATGATCTTCTTGACATATGTGAATGATCTTCGCATCAAATCATTTGTTTATAAAAATGTTGAAGTCAAATATGCAAATTTTAAATGGCCACTATTTTCAAGATAGCGCCCATTCACATTATAG
>JAUTCA010178838.1:0-14183 GCA_032362005.1 Nodopelta heminoda | reverse complement strand
ATGCCCACACTAAACCTCTGTAGACATACCCACACTAAACCTCTGTAGACATGCCCACACTAAACCTCTGTAGACATGCCCACACTAAACCTCTGTAGACATTCCCACACTAAACCTCTGTAGACATTCCCACACTAAACCTCTGTAGACATTCCACTTCCTTCCCAGGAACAGAGAGACACTTCTGTACTTTGTCAGAGCCAAAATACTGTCACATGAGACACAAAATACTGTCACATGAGACAAAATACTGTCACATGAGACACAAAATACTGTCATATGTGACATCAATATAAGATTTCGATGAATGGCTGAATGTAAAAGTACTAAATCTCAGATTGATATAAAATGTTCTCATATATACCGTATGTGATGACGAAAAACTAAATAAACTGCCAGATAAATGTCTAAATCTGCAACAAGTCCATCCTATAAATGACGATATTTTGATTATATAATATGTTTTCATTCTCAATGGCTACTTTCTATACACAGGGTTTCTCCGAACGCGCAATCCTGCGTCCCATACGCACAAATTGCAAGTTTGGACGCACTTTATTAATATATCAACATGCGTCCGCGGGACTCTCAAAAATTGAAACCCTAAGTGGAACCCTGTAATACATATATCTGAAACTTTATGATAATATTGATTCTTTTTTATCGTAACCAGCAGATGAGATCCAAACATTTAAATGAGATCCAAATTACAATGCCTCAATAGTTGACATTCTACAGTGAGTGAGTGAATATGGAGTTTAACGTCGCTGCGGGAATCTTTCACCCATTTGCGACGAGACGTTCTACAGATAACGCAAGCAAATGTAACCCTCTCCTTGCTGGATTAGGCAAAAGCACTGCTCATTAGGGCATCAACAGTTGGCTTCAGCAGGGAGAGGGTTAATAACTACTTTATCAAGTGGGTGTGCAAGAGACTTGGGCGTTACACCATTGTCTACAGAATGCCAGAAATATTACAGGAATTTGTTTAAGGTGGGATGATAACCTACAACAACTTTGTGTTATGGCAATTTCCAAGAATCAGAAGAGATAAAACAAATACATGTAGGACAACCGTAACACTATCAATACAGAAAATGTGCAGTGCAGAGGTGGAACCGGTCCGTGATGGGAATGGAACTAGAAATGTTCACATTAGTCTAACACCATTCATACCACTGTGCTATTCTCCATTGAATTCATCAAGAATGTGAAACAATGAAATTCCAAACTATGCCAAAGTGCTCTGCATAATAAAACAGCTGATCGATGACGCACAAAACAAACAAATTTCATAAATAATAACTTGAAAAGTAACTTACTTGACCGTAAAGTCGTACATGAAAAGCTCGTCCGAAAACAAATGCCAGATAGACAGGCCTGCTTACATTTAAATTGACTTCACATGTCTGCATAATTTCCTGAAGGAAAAGACATTCCAGTTGAAAATCACAATTGCATATGATCTGATCTGTATTCTCAACATTGAAGCATTTCATGGTCGACGAGATCCCCGCTACACACCGGGAGATCTATATCTGTCACCTAACTACTCACATACACCGGGGGGGGGGGTGAGCCTATTCACCGAGTTCAATACCTGATCCTCGCGTATGCCCATTTATAAAGGAGACAAGATTTGGATCATCGCGCCCAATCATCAACACACAATATACTGGAGGCTTTTATCCGGCGGGCATTACCACCGACAATCGCCATTCCATGAAGCATGGTGTCAGACCAGATAATACTAGGGAGGACTTGCATGAAGAGCTCGCGCTAGTCACATGTCCACAGCGGAGGTTTTTTTACCATTTGTATTAAATCCTGACATCGTTGCAATTATTGTTACTGGGTTCAGTTCCGCTGGGGGGTGGTGCACAGTAACCACAAAGACTCAGGGATTGCATGCAAGTGTGAGAACGGCAATCAGATTTGAAAACGTTTGTGCAAGGGTACCCAAACGTTTGTGTATGTGGACTGCATTCCAGCACCGGAACGACGGCGACATACGGCACCGCAACTCTGGAATAGGTGCCGCTGTCTGAGTCAGCAAGAATTAACCATTCAGTAACAATAGCGCCATTCTAAGAGCATAATATTCCTTGAAATAGATCAGGATTTGAGCGCGATTTGTCTTACACTCTACCGAAATAGCACAAACTAGCCATAGAACCATGAAAGGTACAAATTAACAATAGAGATACAAATTCCTAATACAGGCACAAATTAGCTATAAAAGCATAAATAAGCCAGATATCATTTAGCCATAGAAGAACAAAACGGGCATAAATTAGCGATAAAAGCATGAATTAGCCAGCTACATCAATTAACCAGGCATAAGAGGCAGGAATTAACCTTTGAAGGAACCTCGCTGGCCGAGACCGGTGTGAGTACTTTATATAACACATGGCTGCATTAACATGCATTTGTAATTCTCAATAGATTGTCCAAGTGGCAACTTCTCCGAACTCAATTTGCTCTGGGTAAGTACACAAGAAGGTCAATGGTGGATCCAATCACCCACACCTGGAACTCCATGCTTGTAAAACGTCTCCACTTCAGCACTTCAGACTCAAAACTAACACAGGGAGATTTACAGTCCTGCCCAACAGTCCTCCCCAACACAGTCCTCCCCACACGCAGCAACTGTGACAATAGCTGTTGACGACAAGTGACAGAAGTGGTATAGCACAAAGAAGCAGCGAGTCCCAGTGCTGGCTGGAGCACTTACTGTCAAGAGAACACCTCCACAGACCTACGTACAAGCCTGTTACATGGACTAACCCAGATCAAGCACTCGTGCTAATATGCCTGTCTTCAGAGGAAGCTCTTCAGAGAGTGCTCGAGACATTGTAGCCAAACCTTCCACGTCCAGTGTTCTCACAATAATGTCCTGTTCCCACCTACTATGACAATGTCCTGTTCCAGCGACAATTTCCTGTTCCCACATACTATGACAATGTCCTGTTCCCACAAGTGTCCTGTTCCCCACCTACTATGACAATGTCCTGTTCCAGCGACAATGTCCTGTTCCCACGAGTGTCCTGTTCCCACCTACTATGACAATGTCCTGTTCCAGCGACAATGTCCTGTTCCCATGAGTGTCCTGTTCCCACCTATTATGACAATGTCCTGTTCCCATGAGTGTCCTGTTCCCACCTATTATGACAATGTCCTGTTCCAGCGACAATGTCCTGTTCCCACGAGTGTCCTGTTCCCATGACAATGTCCTGCCTCCAGTACCAGACAACTACTTAGTCATCAGTCACATTGATACCTACCAGCTTGGCATATTCCCACTTCTATCCATTTATTCTCTGAAGTTCACTTCCCGAAGTCCCCAAAGAACATGATAAATGTCTTATGCAAAAGTTCATTTCTATCATTTGGTCCAACAAAAATGAAGATGGACTCCTTGGTCCTTTCAGTCTGATGTGTAAGATAAACCTGGTCTCAGGGCTCAGCAATAAGGATTGTCTGCCTGCCCAGGACAGGTATTATCCACAGGCGGACCAGTGAAATAGCCCAGATTAACAAGCCTTTTCCTACAGGACATGTTGTTCCACGTGTGACAGAACACAGGGACAGATGCCTCAAAAAGTTCATGTAGACTCAGGCGACGACCCCGATAATGTTAACATATGGTAGAATCCAAAGCTATCCTAATTGTTGGCTAGTTTTCAGGATACCTAAACCCCCTTCCTGCTGAATTAGTCACATATGCTGCTCTTTAGGGCATCTCCGGTTGCCTTCAGCATGGAGGAGGGTTAAGCATTCAGCATTGTATCTTGGGGTCCAGGACTACTGCTAGTTTCAAAGCCTATGTAATATTTGTCATTCTGTCTCCAACTGGCTGCACTAGTCGCCTACTTGTACTCACCTAATCTACTAACTCTGCGGCGGCCCCCCGAGGGAGCGGACTTGTTCCTCTGGTAGGCCGTGTAGTCATACTTGTCCTGGTTCACCTGCAAATAGGCAACACAATTAACTGGATGTGACACACAGACACAGTCTTAACTGTAATACACAAAGAATAGTCTTAACTGAATTTCATAGATACAGTGCTCCCTCGATATAACGCCCTTCGATGCACGTCAGATTCGGATACAACGTGGAGTCCAACGTGGACCCCATTTAAAAAAATTAATAAATAAATAAAATAACACTCCGTGGAACATCACACATACCCTGGAACACCAAGACTCCCTGGAACATCACTCATACTCTGGAATACCACACACACACCCTGAAACACCACTGACACCCTGAAACACTACACATTCATATCCTAGAACACCAAAACTCCCTGGAACATCACTCAACACTCTGAAACACAGATGCTCTAAAACACTACACACACTGGAACACCACAGACGTCCCTGAACACCACCCACTCCCTGGAGGAGTTACCCAGCAGACGACATGCTAATTATGTACATGCAAACAAGGATGGTCTTCCAGCAGATGAGATAAAACCACCATCCTCATTACCGAGCGATCTTCTAATTCCAATACCTGCTAAACAAACATCCCGATCTCGGTCAAGTTGACAAATCTTCTTCGAGGCTCTACAAAGGTATTTTCTTTTAATGATTGCTCTAAGAAGCAAACGGTCGTCCAGTTTGTAAAACGCACAAACAACAGAAAAACCCATCAAGGGCCTCTGAAATTGCCACAAACATCAATATATTGAAGTGCCAGTGAACTAGTGAGAGAGATATTGTGGCGATATTGTTCAATATACTTGAGATAAGTAGTAGGTGATCAGGTATTTTACCTAGGACTCGTTATCTTCAGACGTAAGATAATGTAATTATTATGGGCTCAGTGGTACTCAGATAGGCAGGAGATTACACACACACTCAATACACTTGATGCCAACTCCTCACAGCTCTGACTGTCCTTTCAATTTCAGGCAAAGCAGATGTACATTTAAATAATTGAATTAGTATTCTGTTCTTTTTCTTGTTTCTTTCATTGGGTTTATACATTGTGTGTGTCTGTATGTGTGGTGTCTGTGTGTGTGTGTGTGTGTGTGTGTGTGTGTGTGTGTACGTGTGTGTGTGTGTGTGTGTGTGTGTGATGTGTGTGTGTGTGTGTGTGTGTGTGGTATCTGTCTGTGTGTGTGTGGTGTTTGTGTGTATGTGTGTGTGTGGTGTATGTGTGTGTGTGTGTGTGTGTGTATGTGTGTGTGTGTGTGGTGTGTGTCTGTGTCTGTGTGTGTGTGTGTGAGAGAGAGAGAGAGTGGTGGGTTAGGGATAGGGGTTATAACCCATAATTAGACCTGTACATTTAAATAATTGAATTAGTATTCTTTTATTCTTCTTTTTTCTTTCATTGGGTTTATACATTGTGTGTGTGTCTGTATGTGTGTGTGTGTCTGTGTGTGTGTGTGTGTGTGTGTGGTGTGGTGTGGTGTGGTGTGGTGTGGTGTGGTGTGGTGTGGTGTGGTGTGGTGTGGTGTGGTGTGGTGTGGTGTCTATGTGTGTGGTGTCCGTCTGTGTATGTGTGGTGTCTGTGGTGCAGTGTGTGTGTGTGTGTGTGTGTGTGTGTGTGTGTGTGAGTGTGTAGTGGGTTAGAGAGAGAGAGAGTGTGAGTGGGTGGTGGGTTAGGGATAGGGTTATAACCCATAATTATACTTGTGCCTAGTGAGAACCAGAAACATAACTGTTTAGACAATGCCTCTCAGTCATTTCTCAACATGAAACTGTTCTCCAAAGCTTTAAAGATTGATGATTTATCTTTATAGTCTGACATATCGCTGCACTATTGCAGCTTTGCACACACAAGAAAAAAAAGCTTAGAAACTGTTTATGCAAATATCAACAAAAAAAAAATTAGTTTATTCAACACTTCAAAGCTTCTGGGCGACATACAGTGTAGATTATTGTTTAACCATATGTAAACTTTCCATAATTTATGCCACACTAAGATTAGATTCTGGACATGGATGTCAATTTCACAATGAATTGAATCCGGTTACAATGGCTCTTACATGGCAAATGTAAGGTCCTATATATTCTGAATGACGTTCATTGAGATTGGTTTAACATGCCTTAAGACGCAAGCCATAAAAAAAATATGTTGAAAGAAAATAATTGATTAAAACTCAAACGTGTTAGCTTATAGGTAATGGATATGCCGTAGCATTAAGCTTAAGAAACATTCATTAACATCAGGTGTAAACAAATATGTTTTGGTTAAAAACAAAATCAATGTAATGAATTAGTTGCACTGCAAAAAAAAGTAATACTGAATATAGAAGAACGTAATAAATCTAGGTTTTGCTGTCAACTACGATAGTAAATAATGGCACATAACTATATCAATTGTTATTTCATGATTTGATGAAACATTCTGAAAAACATGTGCTAATGCGTCGGTTAATCCTGTGTTCCTATGCCGTAAACCTAGTACAAGTATAAGGCAGATCAGCATGCATGACAAATCAGCTTAGTGTTCACAGAAAGAGAGTAACAATCCGGGGAAAATGTCACGCATAACGTTGTCCAATTCAATTAATACCTAGGAGGAGGTCCTAGGAAAGTCCTAGGGAGGTCCTAGCCCATTCTACAGAAACCAGGCCTCCATGTCATACAGTACTACAGCTTCGTTGGTAGAATTGGGGTTTAGAATCGCTTTCAAGATTATTTCACTTGTATCACGCTTGCAGCTTTGTGTGTGCATTCCATGCTTGTACTAGGCTGGATTTCTAGTAGTGGCTGGTGGTGCTAGCTCACTACAATATCCTGCCGCAGATATAACAAGGATACCCGACATTATACTGACTCTAAGCCTACCAGTCCTTGCTTTCACACCTTTAACCCTCTCCCTGCTGGATTAAACACAGACTGCTTCCTATGGCATCTCTGGCATGAAGAAAGTTAATGTTGAATGCCAAATAGGGGAACAACAACTACCATATTTTAATGTCTTTTAGTATGCCGCGACTGGGGCTTGAACCGCACACCTCGACCTAACACCCACTGGGCTAACGCCTCTCTTCTAGTACTAGGTCACTGAGGTGGCCAAAAACTGGAACTTACATGCCTACTCATAGGACAATATTACACCCACACGATCTTCAACAACAGTTATCTACCCAGTGAAACAATGTTTATTACACACGCCCAACAAGAGCAGATAAAGATGAGTTCATGAGTGGCATGAAGTTGATATTCAATAGGACATTGTCTCGTATCATGTTTAATTTAGTGTTGGTTGTAAATAGGCTCAAACTACTTGAAAATGGGTTGGACAGCTAAGTCACCAGATACCACACAAAAGCCAATGATAGTAAAAACCAAAAGTGTGCCAACTTATGACATACTAAAATGCACAGTGCTCCCTCGATATAACACCCTTCGATACACCACGGATTCAGATACAACGCAGGTCCAACGTGGAACCCATTTAAAAATAATAATAATAATAAAATTCTTTTTTTTCCCTTTAATTATATTCATTGATATAACGCAGGTATTATAACGTGGGTGGCTTGTCATGGACCTCAACTTCAGCGTTACATCTGCAACAATGTTTTCTTTTTTCCCTCTTCTTCGGAAAGTTCTCGGACTGGTAGCAATCCGGATTCTACGTAGCTGCGATCTGCATTAACCCAGCATTGGAAGGGTTAACTAGTTTTCAAAACAAAACAAAAAAAATGGGACACGGAAAAACAAGTATCCGAAAACGCCCACCAAATTACGAAATCAGCACTGCGACCATATCTCTACACAAACAGCAACCTGAAGAGGACCGCGGACACACTATACCCTACTTTTAATATGATGCCCAATGTTTGCATGCCTTTTCAAATGTGAATCCACACCACACAGCGGTTCAGATAGCAATCATGTAATCGCGAACACCCATCGTTAACAATAACACATATTGACTATCTGCTCATGCTCATTGATTCGAATGGTAAAGGGCAGTGCATGCGATTCCTATGAAAACACTCCAAGCCTTACAATGAAAGCTTTTTCAATTAAACTTTTTCCAATAATACGAGCCGAAAGTTACTGCTTAAATGTTTGTGGTTTGAAAGGCGACAGTGTAAAAGCTGAACGCCTGTCCTCATAGAGAGGGTGGGACTCTATGCTTATATTGACTTGCCTTCACTTGTCGTGTTCACTTGTCGTGTTCACTTGTCGTGTTTCGGGTCACATGTTAAGTACCTGTTGCTAGGGATACACACAGATACGAAGACTACCACTAGTTTGCGATATGTACCCTTTCTTAGTCAACACTTGACAATAGAGTTGCGTATACCGCAATGCGATATTGGTGTTCCGCTATACTTATTAATTGTATTCATGGCTAAGTGTAGTGAATGACATCTACTTCATGAATTTTTCCGTAATTCAATAAAGAACTTCTAGGACTGCTCATCAAACAGTGATTTATACAATCCACACAGTAGAACCAGATCAATGTCGCTGCATGATCATTTTATATATTATCAATGTTGGGTGCTCGAAAGTTGACATTCAAACTGCCATATGTCTGTCAAAAATCTCACATTGCCTCACATTTCTACATAGCCATCTATATCCATATTTGCAAGAAATATTTGACTGTAATTTCTGCTGAAAACTGGAGTGAGTGAATATGGAGTTTAACGTCGCTGCGGGAATCTTTCACCCATTTGCGACGACTGAAAACTGGACACAAATTAGCTGTGCTATGAAGATGGTTCCATAACTATTTGTGAAACTAATGACTATTTGTGAAACTATCGGTTCCTAATGACTATTTGTGAAACTATCGGTTCCTAACGACTATTAGCGAGACACATAATCCATAATTCTAAGTGACAGGCATTAAAAATGTATTGACAAAATAAACAAACAACCATCAATACATTTTTAATGAAGCGTAAACATATTGAATTAATGCATTTGTAAAAATCCAGCTAATTTGTAAGAGAGAAGTTTACAGGAGTAATGTAACATAAAAACCTTTGTCCATAAGCATTACTCTACATTTACAAACCCATGTCTACATTATGAGTGTGATTATGGAGTTTAATGTCACTGCGGATATCTTTCACCAATTTGTGACGATCCGTAACATCATGAGAAAATTATTTCCACCATGTAGTAGATACCAAGAGAACATACCATATTTGTAGTTCAAAATGCTATCACTGCTCTATCACAACCAACAATAAAAACGTACTTTTTAATTCCATTAATTAACCTGCAAAACACCACAGGTACCTCTGGCTACCTCCAGTGGGCGAGTGATTTTGATTGATTGATTGAATTAATGTTTTACGTCGCGGCGGGAATATCTCACCCATAGGCGAGTGGGCGAGTGCGTCACAGTGGGAATCTTTCACCCATACGTGACGAGCCGCCAGTAGGAAACAAACTTACATATGTATTCGTCTAAAAACAACTCATTCAACATGTTTACTTACACGTTTGGCTAGCGTCAGTTAATGCCGCATGCATAGCCATTAATTGAGTCGACTCTTGGCACTGTGTCCAAACCCAGACTTAGCATTAGGAAACATGTAGGCTGATGTTCGACCGTAACACCCCACACATGCCTAACGTGCACAGTGACTGCAGAACAACTGCAACATCGCTTCACGATACTTGAAGACTTTTATCGATCAATAAATGCCACTCACGACAGACAAAACACAACAAACTAATAGATACTAATACGAGTCAATGGCATCAGTTTTAACATCAGTGCAAGTCAACTCTTTGTGTGGCTTCAGTCAAGAGCATCATACAGAAATCTAAACAACATTGCCTGTTACACTTGCTACAACACTAAACTTAACCAGGGACTTCAGCTATGACATAACCATACCATACAAAAATATGGGCAAGTTTTCTATTATCAATAGGATAGTTAAAAAATATTCTAGACCGATTGATTTAATCCTTTACGTCGCAGCAGGAATATTTCACTATACGTATGCGACGAAATAATCTAAAAATGATAACCCATGCTGGTATACAGAGGGATTAGAGTCCGACACTCAGCAATTAATAACACTTCCTCAGCACCAACTCAATAAATAACAAATCTGATTCAGTAAAGTTACACATTTAAATACAAAATCTGCACATATAATACTCAATGAAATAAGATAAACAGATGAAAACGGTTGAAATCCAAATCTGCACATAAAGTTACATAAAGAAACTAAAGGTTTCATATATATAGAAAGATCAATGATACACACCATCCATACGTTAAATGCCGCACATAGACACTCAAAGCTGCACTAAAATTAAAATGTATACAAACTCAAAAGGTTATACATACAAGAAAAGAAAAGCTATGCACCTGTGCATAAAAAGGTCCACGTTATCCCTCTCCCTGCTGGATTAGGTACTCACACTGCACTTTTAGAGCATCTCCAGTTGCATCCAGCATGTAGAGAGTTATAGATCATTACCTGGTAACACCAGCAGGTCAGTTGCCATCTACCACATCTACAGATGCATAGACCTAACTGCTAACACATTCACATACACATAGGCAAATCACTCACTCACTCACGTGCTCCTCTGCTGAATCTAATTAACAGCAGGCCACGTTCGGATTACCGGCAGCAGTAGTTCTGTGCTACCTTCCACTGACCAGCCGATAAGAGTGGAGAACAGATGCAACCTGTAGTCTGTTGCCTTCCACTGACCAGCCGATAAGAGTGGCGAACAGATGCAATACTGTTGCTTACGTCCTGTATATATGTCTGTGACTTAATAACTTATTAGTGACTCAATCACTTAATGTCTTGCACTAAGTTGCAGTACTATTTCCCCACGCCGACATGACAGCCGTATTCTCCAGTACCTACTGCCGGACTGACTGCCCGCGAGACTGGCCCTCTTCACCAGTGTTACCCACCCATAACCCGTGCAGCCCGTAACCCATGTAGCAAATGCCGTTAGCTTCAAGCTCTGTGACCAAAGTATTTACACTGCAAGCTCAAGGCATTGTGGCAAGACAAATTTATAACTGCTTATCGCCGTCAAAGGCGCGACAACGTGTGTATACGTACGCCAATGCCGGCTATAGCTCATGGTAGCTGTGCAGATAGCTGAGGGACACCGGCCGATGAAGACAAAGCTCACTCTCCCCCCCCCCCCCCCCCCATAATGGTATTCAGTCAGTGGCCCTGTAAACATACTTGTCACAGAGGCTGTCAGATTGGGAACCTGGCTTAGCTCACAGAATTCAAGCCATGTTGGCGGACAACCAAATCAGGCTGGATTCAAGTGGCAGTCAGACCTTCTGTAGATAAAGCTTTCTGACTTTGCAGTTGTCCACAGGCTACTAAGATAGGACCACGAACACTCTACGGACACTCTATTGGCAGGACGGCAGGACCACGGACACCCTATCACTTCTGGACGACAATACGAGATATCTCCCGACTGGGCAGCATGGCTCTATGAGTGGCGGACATGTCCAGGAGAATACAGTGCTCCCTCGATATAACGCTGAAGTTGGGGTCCATGACATGCCACCCGTGTTATAATACCCGCGTTATATCAACAAATATAATTGGAGGGAAAAAAAATTAATTTAATCTTTTTTTATTTTTTTTATTTTAAATGGGGTTCACGTTGGACCCTGCATTGTATCCGAATCCGCGGTGCATCGAAGGGCGTTATATCGTGACAGCACTGTACCTCGAAGACCGACCAATAGCAAACAGTCTGGCTGAAGATCCAATGCAATATTTGTACAGTGTCATATTTTACGCAGTGATATTAATAAAAAGTGTGTATATGTGTGGTCAGAAAACTCAAGTGAATAATAACTGATCAGTCCACATATTCAGATAAACTGTACACGGAATACAACTACCGTAATCTGTTCACATGTTCAGATATTCCATACACAGAACAATACTGATTAGTGCACAATGTCAGATAGTATGTACATAGAACATGATTGATTTTAAAATTGCCTGTTCAACGAGTACGATCAGGTATTACAATAAATGTATGAATTATTTTACAATCAAATTTAAAACACGTTGGCATGATAATTTTGTTGTAGTAGTATCACTCCTGGGAGCCTGTTGCTGGACGCTCTTGTAGCACTACAATAGCTGTAACTGGGCTCCCGCCACAATAGAAAGCGTTGACGTTACAATAGTTGTAGCCTACAAGAGTGTCGTGCAACGGACACCAAGTATGTGTTTTTATACATCCTATGCATGGATTTATCTCACTCACCTGCAGCTTGGAAGATAAATTCGAACACAGGACGCACACACACAAAATACTGCTTCAACTTATATTGTTCACATGGTCAAATATCCTACATGCAGAGCTCCAGATAAAATTTGCGACCTGGGAGTATGATACTCCCTGATTTTGATTTAGGACGTATTTTCAAATTTTGCAATACTGGTACTTCCAGAAATTAATTTAAGGAGTATTATGTGAAGATTAATAGCAGTTGTAGGTTGCTTTTAACATAATTCAAATAGCTAAACATGGTTGTAATGGCCCCATTTATTATTTCTGGTTGGATGTGGCCAAAATCAAATGTCCGATAGTCAATTGAAAATTCTAAAAGAAAAGAAAAAGGAAGAAAAACATTATTAAGATAGGTCTATTTAAAATAAATAAATAAGTGATACGAGCGACCGTAAACAGCCCACATATTTTTATCATTATGTACGCATTCCATCACTGCCAGATTTAATACCTATGCATATTTCTCAATTTTTACTGCGCAAATTACGCGGATACGCGCCTTATCTGGGCTACTGATATGTGTACACAGTACTGCAAACTAAGTTGTCTACATGGTCAGCTATGGCCTTCACAATTGTGAAGGTAGAACACACAGATCTGCAGACAATGAGAAAACTAAGAGCATGACACGGCCATGTATGCCAAGAATTATTTCCCTAATTTTAATAGTTGTTTGTCATGACTCCAGTGAAATTGGGTTCAATATAAGGCAGGAGTCTATAAATAGTCCCTGAAACCAATAAGCAAACTATAGTGTGAAATAGTACACTGGAAACGGCTGGTAGTCAAAATAATGGTGTTTCTTTATTGGGAAGCAATATAAAAACAAAATGCTATAAATTCTAAATATCTTAGAAATAGTTTCTATTTTTCCGTTTCATAAAATAATTTACATAATAAATAAAAACATTTATGGTTATAAATTTCTGCCACCTGTCATTTTGTTGAATATATTTGAGATAATTGCATCTCTCATTTCTACCTTCAATTACACAGGAGCAAATAATGTTCCTGGAATATCTGCTAGCAATTTGTCCGTGTACTAAAATCATACGAAATCATACCTTCACATGCATGGCTCATTCTCCTATCTTGAAATGAAAGTCGTTGGTATCCAGTGATTCAAAAAGGTTCTAAGGGTACTTAGAATCATAGATTCTGGACATGCTGTGCGCTTACGCAGAAACAAGGGAAATGTCATGACATGACACATGTACTATTGTTTTGTTGCTAATATTTCAAAATATTTTTGCTAATTGTTTTTAAATATCTGATTTCACATGTGCTTTCAATATGATTGTCCTACGACATGGAGGGAAAAAAATAGTTCCGATAATCCTTGGGTTTTTTCCTCTCTGGAATATTGGCATACATGACAGGGGTCCATGTATAATAACCCCATAATAGGCTTATCACAACTTCCACATAATTACACACAACAGATTAGTCAAGGCAGTGTGACCACACAGGGTGTATTCCTGGCATCAAAGACACCCACACCCGCCTCCTCCACCCCCCCACCCCCCACCCACACATACCCTCCCCACCCCTAACAACTCCCTCGACCAAACCACAGTTGGATGGTTGTTCAATACAAACCTCTGCAAGATCAGATTGCACTTAGACTATTGCTTATCAGGGGGTGGGGGTATGTGCCATAGTTTACCTACTACAAATTAATGCATATTCAGTGCTAATTATATCTGTCAAGGAGACTGTCATGTAGATCAACTGCCATGGTAAAACTCATCAATTTATTAATTGTTGTCATGTTAAGTCATGTCAAAGACAACAAGACACACTCTGGGGGACCATATTTGGAGAGAAAGGAGAAAATTCTCCTTATTTTCTATTTCTGTGAATACTTACGACAAAACACACACTGGATATCCACTTAATTCCCCAGAATAGCCAACGTTAACAACTTACGTATTT
>JAUTCA010176615.1:0-14233 GCA_032362005.1 Nodopelta heminoda | reverse complement strand
ATCTGGGCTGTTTTAGTAAAGAATCCCCTGAAAAAAGTTTAAATATGTGGCGGCATTATGGAGATGACAGCAAAGGAATTTGTTTTAGTATTAAATTTTCCATATTAAGCAGTAAATTATTTAACTTGCAAAATGCTGATTTGCAACAAAATATTTTACAGCCAATTAAATCATTGAAAAATGACTCAGAGCAAACTAATTCAATATATTCTTTAATTAATGTCTTATATATAAACCTAGATGAAAGTAATGATGAGTTAACAAAAATATTTAATTATCAAGAGACAGATGGAAATTTCAAAAAGTCTCTTTATGTTTTAGCTCATATGATAAAGCACGAAGCTTATAAGGACGAGAAAGAGGTTAGAGTTTTAGTAGTACGCAGCGAGGCTAGTGATGAAATATTAGCTGATAAAGATTATATTAATTTAGAAGGATTTTTACCTACAGATAAAGAAGTTACTATCCACTATACATATAATTGTGATATTGAAAAATACATCAGACAGAAAATAAGCAAAGCTAAATTATCAGATAAATTAAAATTAAATTTAATAACAAAAAGACAAATGCCATATAACCCAAAATAAATTAATAAATTTAGTGTAAAAACTGCCCATTATTTAAAAAATAATCTACTTGTGAAAATGCAGTTTTTGAATATACCATAGTTGTATGGCTTAGATTTAGCTCTATATGATCAGTCATATTATCTAGTTTAGTTTCATTAACTGATACAGTTCCATCATTTGGTTTTTCTAAAGTATCTAAAATCATTCCTAAACCAATAGTTTTATTACCAGCAATTGAGCCAAGCTCGATGTTTCCTTGCCATTTTGGTAAATCACCATCTAGTGCTGAGTTAAATACACCGCCAAGTATATTTTTATGAATTGACTGGATTACTCTGGCAATTGCACTTCCTTTATGTGGTGTTCCTAGGGTAACAATTCTGCCTGTGAAAATCTCAGGTGAAATACTGTATGCTTTACGGATTAATATCCCCCCTAAACTATGTCCTACAAAATGAATAGTTTCATTACTAGGGTTAGTGTTTTTTATAAAATCAACTAGTTTTTTAGCATTATCATTCATTGATTTTGTAACTGTTGGGTATGAAAAACTGTCAACTTCATAGCCTAAGTTTGTAAGCTGTTTATTCATATAAAACATTAAATTACCGTGGAAAAACAATCCGTGAATTAATATTATTTTAGGTTTTTTATTTTGCATATTCATATTTAGTTAATATTGGATTTGTCTGTGGCTGAGCCGCTGAAAAATAATAATGTAAATATTATAATAATAAATTTGGTTTGGAATGCAGATTTAATATTACTTAAATTAATCAAATCTAACTCTAGGGTCAACTAGAGAAACACATAAGTCTGATAATATATTGCCTATTAGATATAGAATTGAGGAGATAACCAGTATTCCCATGACCACAGGATAGTCTCTTTTAATAATAGATTCATAGCCTAGTAATCCCATGCCATCAATATTAAAAATGCTTTCAATTAAAAAAGAACCACTAAGAACAATACTTAAAATGCCACCAAACCCAGTAGCAATAGGCACTAATGAATTTCGTAGTCCGTGCCTGAGAACTGCCTGTTTAAATGTAAGCCCTTTGGCAACCGCTGTTCGCATATAGTCTTTTGATAGGTTTTCCATTAATGAATTTTTCATCAGAATTGTAAGCACTGCAAAACTCCCAGCTACATATGCAGTAAGTGGTAGTACTGCATGCATAATAATGTCTTTTATTTTACCTAAGCTAGAAAGCTCTTCAAACTCATCACTAACAAATCCACTCATTGGGAATAAATCAAGCTGATAAGAGAAAAAACTAAGTAGTAATACACCAAGAACATATCCAGGAATAGCATAGCCAACAAATACTAATACTGAGCTAGTATTATCAAATGTTGTATTGTGCTTTATAGCTTTGGCAATGCCTAAAGGAATGCATATCCCATAAGTTATTATTAAAGTTGTTATTCCATAAAATAAAGATACTGGTAGTCGTTCTTTAATAAGGTCTATAACAGGATCTTGGAATATGGTAGATACACCTAAATCAAACTGTAGTACTTTAACTATCCAGTCCATATAAGCTGTAAATATAGGCTTATCTAACCCATAAAATACTTTTAAATCATTTATTTGTTCTGCTGATAAAGTCTCTCCTGTCCCTGATGGTGCTGTGCTACCACCTGATTGTAGTTGTTGCAGTATTTCCTCAACTGGTCCACCTGGGACTAACCTAGTAATAGCAAAGACTAAAAATGTTACACCAATAAATGTTGGAATAATTAATAAAAATCTTCGTATAAAATAAGAAGTCATATTTAAAAGTAGTAATTTAATTTATGTTAGAATATCACGAATTAAATATTATAAATAACTAAAAACACATGGGGTTCTATGGGCATTTTAACGGGTAAAAAAGTTTTAATCATTGGTCTTGCATCAAATAAATCTATTGCTTGGGGAGTTGCTAAAGCAATGAAACGAGAAGGAGCAGAGCTTGCATTTACTTATCAAAATGAAAAATTAAAGTCCAGAGTAGAAAAATTCTCAGAAGAGTTAGGGTGTGATACTAGCCTTATTTATCCTTGTGAAGTAACTTCTGATGATGAAATAAACAATGTATTCACAGAGCTTGGTAAAAAATGGGATGGGTTGGATGGAATGATTCATTCTGTTGCTTTTGCACCTAGAGAGGCTCTTGAAGGAAATTTTTTAAATGGAATCACTAGAGAAAACTTTAGTTTAGCAAATGATATTAGTGCTTATTCTTTAGTAGCACTTGCCAAAGCTGCAAAACCAATGCTGGATAAAAATCAAGGTTCAATAACAGCAATGACTTATTTGGGAGCTGTTAAAGTTATTCCTAATTATAATTTAATGGGTGTTGCCAAAGCAGCTCTTGAAGCAAATGTTCGTTATTTAGCAACAGCTATGGGAGAGCAGGGCGTTCGTGTTAACGCTATTTCTGCAGGTCCTATTAGAACTTTGGCCGCATCAGGTATTTCAGGGTTTAGAGATATGCTTAAACAGTTCGAAAAGTCAGCACCATTAAAAAAGTGCGTTACTATTGAAGAGGTTGGTAACTCTGCCGCATTTCTAACGTCAGATATGGCTTCAGGGATTACAGGTGAGGTTTTATATGTTGATGCGGGGTTTAACACTGTAGCAATGACTGGTTTGAATTAATAACTATGAATAATTTAATTAGAATTTCATTTGTTTTTTCTGGAATATTTCTAATGGGTTGTATTAGTAATCAGCCTCTTATACAACAAATATCTCAATGTTCATTAGGAAATAAAGCAAAAGAGTTTGAAAAAGAAATTTATGCTGAAAGAGGATTTAAGAGGTTCACACAAAATACTTATAAACCAGTAATTGAGCAAACTCTTTTTGGACATAAGGTTAGGGTGGTTAGTATTGAAAGTCATTCTAACAAAATATATGTAGCAGGTAATCCTACTGAGTTTAAACATCACTTCACACCTTTTGTGAAAAATATAGAGTGTACTGGCAATGAATGTAGTGCAGATTTAAATAAAGAACAGAATTTTAAAATATATAAAGCAAAAGCAAAAAAATCAAAAGATACAACTGTAATTGAGTGTACAAAGCCAGTTGCACTAGAAGAATAAGAATATAGGTATGGTAGATATTTAGCGACTGGTCATACTTTTTTATTACACTTAGGGTATTTTTCAACCCTATAATGAATTTGATTTTGTTATGAGGTATAAAATAATTATATACTTGGGATAGGGCAGGGGATGTTGTAGTTATATTATTGTTGCACTAGTCTTGTAGTGATTAGATTGAAAATCTAATAGTTTTTTTGTATTAAAAGTTGTTAACAGTTTATTTTTGGACTATTTAAATATTAATATGTAATTTCCAGAAGGGGATGTGTTCTTTAATATAGATGGAGATCAGTTAATATCTATAGAAAAAGTTATATTTTAAGGATTATCACGAAAAGTCCAATCCAAGGATTTTTATACATAGTTACAATATTTTTTAACCCTAATTATTGTATACCTCTCACTTAGCTATTTTTATTATTGTAGTTAATAAATCTTATTTATTTAAATTCATACATTACTGATACAGTAGCTTTAATACATTGTTTTATAAATATATGAGGGTATAAAAGAAAGTTTTATGATTAGTTATTGCTAAGTAGCAATGCTATTTATTAAATATTAATAATAAATTGGCGGAGAAAGAGGGATTCGAACCCCCGGACCTTTAACAGTCGCTGGTTTTCAAAACCAGTGCATTCGACCACTCTGCCATTTCTCCGTTGTGTTTAGGAAGTGGATTTTACTTAAATTTATAATTTATGCAAGCAAATTCACAAACTATTTTAATATCTAGTTTGGAAATAGTTTGTGAAGCTTAGATTAAGATAGGCAAGCTATTGCACAACCAATAAAATTTGCATTTTTAATATTTACAATATCAATATTTAGACCTTTAATATTTAAACTATCTAAAATACTTTCTAATGTTGACTTTGTTATATTTAAATACTCTTTTTTATTAGCTACTTCACTCCAAAATAAGCTTCCTTCTGCAATAATTCTAACTGTTTTTATATTTTTATTAGAGTTAAGCAAATCAATTAAACCAGCTAAAGATGCAGCAACTAGTTGTGCTGAGCGTTGATAAATTTCAAGAGATGTAGTTATATATTCCTGTTGGTAATTAGCTTGGTTATTTAGAATATTTACAACAGCTTTAGCCCCATCTTTTTCGTCAATATCCAAGTTTGGTTGAGCTTTTTTTAAGATATTTGCTAAATAAGCTCCAGAAACTGCTTTTTCAAATAACTGAGTTCCATTATTTTCTGTTTCTAAATCAACCTGTTCATCAAAAATAGTTAGGTGCTTTGGTGTGAAATTACCAGATTCTAAGTTTACAGGTATATCTCCTTTTAATAGTTTGGATTTTAATTTAGGTATGTTCTTATCATTGATAAAAGTAGCCATATTATTACCAGTTCCAACAATAAGACCTATACAGGCATCGACTTTTGGTTTGATAAGACCTGCTAATAAACTTGTAATTGTATCGTTTAAAACAACAACTTTTGAGCATTTTACAGATTTGTAATTAGTTTTTAAATAATCTAGCAAAAGCTTGCCAACATCTTTGCCGATAACATTAGGAACTACAACACCTTTTGCAAATTTTATAAGGCTTGCATCAGCATTTTCCTTGGTTTGTGTTGGAAATGAAAAGCAATATCCCAAAGGAATCTCTTCCTTGTAATTAAGAGAGGCAATAGCTTGAGCTTGAATATCTAAATAAATATTCGTATCTAAAGGAACTCCTCGTTGCCAAGGCATTTTTTTCTCAACTGGCTCTTTGACTATTGAAAATTCACCATTATTGAAATTCACAACAGCAGCTCTTATATTAGTTCCACCCAAATCAATAACATAGCAATCTCCATTTGTAGGCTTATTTGCAGGAGATATATAAGTTGGAATACATTTAATATTTTTGTTATTTTTTGCTAATCCCTTTTGAACCTCTATTTTTAAATCATTGGAAATTTCTTTTAACTGTGAAATGCTTAAATTAAAATTTGTATTATTAGTTTTCATAAAAGTCTCTTATTAATTGTAATAAATTGCACCAAGAACTATATCATTATTAGCTCCAGTAATATTTTTTGTAGTTAACTTTTGCTTTTTTATGGTCTTTCCTGCAAGCCAAGCAAAACCAATTGCCTCAATATGTTGTGGGTTTATTTCAAGCTCCAAACAGGTAAGTAAAGTTTTTGTATTGTCTAAATTTTCTTTTATATCATTTATTATAACGCAATTAAAAGCACCACCACCAGTTATAATAACTTGTCTTAAAGTTTTTTCTTTATTGATTGAATCAGTGATTATTTTACCAGTCAAATAAGTTATAGTTCGCATAATATCATTATCTTTATAGTTAGATAAACCAAATTTATTTAACCATTTTAAATTAAAATAATCTCTACCAGTGCTTTTAGGTGAGGGTAGGGTGAAGTATTTGTCACTCAACATTTGCTTAAGTAATTTTGGGATTATTTCACCTGTTTTTGCCCAGTCTCCATTTTTATCAAATTTTTTATTTTTATTTTCTTTAATCCAATCATCTAATAAGCAGTTACCAGTGCCACAGTCATAACCACTTATTTTATCAGAGATAATGCTAACATTACTAATTCCCCCAATGTTTACAACAGCAAAGTTATCAAGCTGCTTGAAAATTGCCCTGTGAAATAGTGGAGCAAGAGGTGCTCCTTGTCCACCTGCTGCAATATCTTTGCTTCTAAAGTCGCAAACTACATTTTGTCCAGTCAAATAACTTAGCAATGCACCATCTAAAAGCTGAATAGTGTAGGGCGTATTTATGTTCGGCAAATGTCTAATTGTTTGCCCATGTCCACCAATAGCTAGAATATCATCTGAATTTATTTTGGTATTTTCAATAAGTTTGAAATAAGCTTTTGCATATAATTTTGTGATTAAGTTTTCTGCAATTTTGCTTTTATGCAAATCATTATCCTGTGGATTATTTAAGTCTAAAAGTATATTTTTTGTTTTTAAATCAATATCAATGCTTATGTGATTTATAAGTTTATTGGTTTCTGAATTAATCAAGCTTGCATCAACACCATCCAAGCTTGTGCCACTCATAATTCCAATTAAATAAGTGGTTTTTTTCATAAAATAGTTAGAAGTTATAATTTTTTATATTGTTTATTTGGTTGCGCTCTTTAAAGGTTGATATGTGCTCTCCAGTTTTAATGTCATACATTTTTACCCGTCCATTTAAATATAAAATATATGTATTATTACTATCCCAGCCTAATTGCCAGCTAACCTTTAGTGAATTATTTATTTTATCAATTTCCCAAAGACCTTTGTCATAATGCCCTTTATCATTCTTTCCTTCGAGAGTTCCATTATTATTTATAGAAATGATATATTTAAATATATTCACATACTCTCCTTCAAACGTTCGACCAATTAAAAATTGTTTGATTTTATCTGTCGTTAATTGTTTATAACCTTTTTTGATATCATTTTTTTTAGTTTCCATGGTTGTTTTATTGGTTGCTTTTATGATTGTATTTATTAATAATATCATCAATTAAGCAATTGTTCAAAAAGTTTGAGTAAGCCAAAAAGTGAGGGTTTAATAATGATTTTTTGGTTCCGTATTTTAAAGGTCGTTTTTTGAAATCTAATATTTTGCCTCCGCATTCCTCTAGTATTATTTGAGCGGCTGCAGTATCCCATTCACAAGTGTCGCCAAGCTTGAGATGCAAATTTGCCTTTTGCTCACAAATATCTATATATTTTAAAGCACTTCCCTTGGGTTTGAAGGTGTAGTTTACTAAATCTTCCAAAAGCTCTTCAGCTTTTTTACCAACTCTGTCTCTTGAGACTAAAATTAGTGGTGATTTCTTTTTATTTGAGTTTGGGAGTTTTTCCAGCTTACTATTTGAAAGTTTAAATGCGCCTTTATTTTCCTGTGCATAAAAAATTTGTGATTTAGTTGGTGAAGCGATTAAACCAAAAATAGATTTGTTTTTATGAACTAAAGAAATACAAATGCAAAACTCATCAGTTTTCCTTATAAATCCTTTTGTTCCATCAATAGGATCCACCAGCCAAAAAGTTTCCCAATTTAGATAAGGGTGAGCTTTATTAATAAAAGAGCTTTCTTCACTAACGACGGGAACATCTAATATTTTAATTAAGTTTTCTTCAAGTAGCTTGCTTGCAGCAAGATCAGCGTCAGTAACAGGAGATAAATCTTTCTTTTCGTATATATGGAAATCAGAATTATAAAAATCTAGTACGCACGAAGAAACCTCACCAGCAAGTTTGATAACTAAATCAACTTGCGGTGAGGTTAACATTTATTTCTCTTGTGTTTTTTTAAGCTTTATTTATGCTTTTATTTACTAGCAAGTTTTTCTTTAATTCTTGCAGCTTTACCAGTAAGTTCACGCAAGTAATAAAGTTTCGCACGGCGAACATCACCACGACGCTTAACTTCTACTGAATCAACCGCGGTGCTATAAGTTTGAAAAACACGCTCAACACCAATGCCAGAAGACATTTTACGAACAGTAAACGCAGAATTAACACCACGATTTCTCTTTGCAATAACAATACCTTCAAAAGCCTGTAGTCTTTCACGGTCTCCTTCTTTTACTTTAACCTGAACCACAACAGTGTCTCCAGCTCCAAATTCAGGAACTGTTTTGTTCATTTGTGCTTTTTCAATCGCTTGAATTAAATTACTCATTTTATAACTCCAAAATTATTAAATTATTATTTTCTTGTATTTATCAACTTTAGTAAATTGACTATACTTTATCTTTGTACTCTATCAAAAACTCTTCTAAAAAAGCTAGCTCCTTTTCTGATAAATCTCTTTTTGAGATTAAATCAGGTCTTTTTAGGTAAGTAGCACCCAAAGATTGTTTTAACCGATAGTCATTTATCTTTTTATGATTACCGCTTAATAGAACTTTAGGAACACAAACTCCATCAAAAGTTTCAGGTCTGGTGTAATGCGGATGGTCTAAAAGACCACTTGCAAAAGAATCAAATTCAGCTGAATTTTCATTCCCCAAAACCCCAGGAATTAACCTAACTACACTATCAATTATTGCGCAAGCAGCAATTTCACCACCGCTTAAAACAAAATCCCCAATAGAGCATTCTAAATCAATCTCCTTATCTAGTATTCGTTGGTCAACACCTTCGTATCTTCCGCATAATAAAATTAAGTGCTTTTCAGAGCTTAACTTTTTGGCTAGATTGTGGTCTAACTTCTTTCCTTGAGGTGATAAAAATATTTTATATCCATCTCCTCTATTTTTCTTCAAATAGTTAAAAGTTCTAGTTAAGCTCTCACAACCCATAACCATACCTGGTCCGCCACCATAAGGTCTGTCATCAATGCTTTGATGGACATCCTTGGTGAAAGTCCGTGGGTTTATGGTTTTTAAGTCCACAACATTATCACGAACTGACTTGCTTATAATTCCTTGTTCAAAAACTGAAGTTATCATTTCTGGAAATAAAGTTATAACATCAATTTTCATACAATATTTAGATTAACTAATCTTACTTTTTACTATTTTTACGAATCACCAATCATTCCAATTAACTATTAACATCTTACTATCTAAGTCAACTGAGATAATATATTTATCCATAATAAAAGGAATTAGAGTTTCCTCTTCATCACTTTTTATAATTAGCACATCATTAACCCCTGTTTCTACTAAAGAATTAACCATTCCTAGTTCATTCTTATTCTGGTCAAAAACATTTAGACCTATTAAGTCTCGCCAATAATATTCATTTTTAAGCTCTGGTAATTCATCTGGTTTTATATATAGTTTTCCACCAATAAATAGCTGTGCATCTTCTCGTGAATTTACACCTTCAATATTAGCAACTATATTTTTACCTGATTTTTTTATACCAGTAAGCTTTATTTGCTGAATTTCTCCATTCTTTTCACATAAAAAATTAGTATAACTTTTTATATTATCTCTTGGTCTTGTTAGCGAGAATATTTTAACGCTACCTTTAACACCAAAAAACCCAGTTACACTTCCAATTTCTATGCAATTAAGAATATCCATAACAGCTTTTAAAAATCAAAAAAAAGTTAAAGTTATTTTTCAGCTTTTGATTTTTCTTTTATTAAAGAAGCAACTCTGTCACTAGGTTGTGCGCCAGTGCCGATCCAGTATTCAATGCGTTCCATATTCAGTCTTAGTTTTTCTTCCTGACCTTTAGCCATTGGGTTGAAAAAGCCAACATTTTCTATAAATTTTCCATCTCTAGCTCTACGGCTATCTGCTACAACCATTTGATAAAAAGGTTTTTTCTTAGCGCCACCACGAGATAATCTAATTGTTACCATAAACATTCCTCTAATATTAAAAAAAATACGGTGTTTAAATTAGTTCACCGTAAATAAAACTTTAAGAGCGAGAATTTTACACTCTTTTCAAAAAAAAACAAAGTTTAATCATCACGATTTACAAATTCACTTATAAATTTATCCGCTTCCTCTGGTGTTGGGATTTTTTTAAGCTGTTCTTTTTTATCTGACAATGATACACCAGATAGTTGCCAATTCTTAGGGGTTACTTGTATTTTGATACGAGGGGCATATCCAATATCTTTTGCGATTTTGAATGATATTTCATCTAATAAATAGCTAACTTTATTAGAAACCACGCTATCTTTAACAAAGAAAATCCATATGCTTTCCTCCCATTCCCAGCCAAGTCTAACTAAGTCTATATATTTTTTGGGCAAATGTTTTTTTAGGACTTTGGCTGATATTTCTAATTTTTTAACGCTTTGAATATGTTTTTCAAATTTATTACTTTGCCACAAATTAGAATTTTTTCCTTTTTTGTGCATAGTTTTTGTAATATCCCAAATAGATGAGATTTGATTAAGTCTTTTATATTTATTGGATCTTGCTTTTTTCAATTCTTTATTATTCATTGTCATTTACTAGTTGAATATTATTATATTTCTCATCAGTTTTCAAAATACTATTTATTAAGCTTTGTTTTTCGCAGTAAATTATCAATGATTTTTTAGCCCTTGTTATTGCGGTATAAATAATAGCATTATTTAGAAATTCACTTTCATCAATAACTATTTCAATACTATTATATTCAGAACCCTGTGATTTATGTATAGAAATAGCATAAGCCAAGCTATGTTTTTCAGGGATTTTACTTATAGGAATTATTTTATTTCCAAAATCTATAACTAATTCTTTATTGTTATTTTCTTTAAAAACGCACTTACCCACATCGCCGTTAAAAAGCTCCAAAGCGTAGTAATTTTTTTCAATTATAATTCGTTTGCCAAGATACCATTCATTATGTTGAGTATCTTTTGAAATCACATTTCTTACTGCATTATCAATTACTTTATTAACTTGTTCGCAAGAATAAAAACCTCTTTTTTTTGCACATAAAACAATAGAATTATCTAAGTAATTAAGTAACTTTTCTTTTTCTTTTGGAAGCTTACTTATTATTTTTTCCAAACATTCATCAAGGCTATTTATTGCTTTATTTTTTTCAAGTTCCAAAATTAATTTAGAAAAATCTCTTTTTAAAACCAAGTTAGCACATTTATAAATAATTGAATTTTCATTAAATCGAAAACTTTTCTTTAATTTTGTAAGAACTAAGTCGTTTTGAGAGTTTGAATTTGGGTAACTTGCTAAATCTAACTCTTTTGTGGTTATAAATTTGGTGAGGTAATTATTGAAATTCTGATTAAAATAATCATTAACAGCTGCTATATTATTGAAAAAAGAGGGTGTGTTTACTGCACCAAGCTGATTTTCATCGCCTAAAAGTAAAAGTTTTGTTGTTTTAGGAATTGCTGAAATTATTTGCGTAAAAATATTGCTAGCAATCATTGAGGCCTCATCAATGGCTATAAAATCACAGAATAAAGGGTTGTTTTGGTTATTAAAAGCTTCACCTGTTGTTTGGCTAATTGCTAAGATTTGGTGAATAGTTTTAACTTTCAATGTTTTAAACTTTTCTTTCAAATTTACATCTGTTATTTCTAAATCTATATATTTTAAAATAGACTCTTGCAATCTATTGGCAGCTTTTCCTGTTGGGGCGGCGAGAATTATTTTAGGTTTTTTATTTTCCAAGAAAATAATTTCTAGTATTTTACTGAGAACGGTTGTTTTACCAGTTCCTGCACCGCCACTTATTATTGAAAACTTGTTAGTTACTGAAGTGATTACTGCTATTTTTTGCCAAATATCTAATTTATCTAAGTTTACATTATCAATATTATGTATTTCATCAAAACCTGTTTGTTGTTTTTTGATATGGTTTTCTATGCTTTTATCAGTTTGATAGGAATTTCTAAAGCTAAGCTTTGCATCTTCATAAATCAAAGGTAAATTTTCACTAGAAGTCTTTGAATTATTTAGGCTAATTAGGTTTGGCAAATGTAATAATAAACTATCTAAATCATCTAATTTATTAATATTTTTGTCATTTAGTGAGTTTAAGTTTTCTTCAATTACATTAATAGGTAAACAGCTATTACCTTGGGATAAACTAAAATCCACAAAAGAAATTATATTAACTAAATCAATAAACCTTGGGTGTTTTTCATACCCAGTTATATGTAAAAGTCTTTTTGCTAAAGTTTTTGAAAAGTCTGATGTTAGTGAGTTTTTAAACATAAATATTGTTTAACTTTTTTTATTTTTTCCGATTTTGGGCTCGGTTCCATTTAAAACTCTAACGATATTGTCTTTGTGTCGATAAGCAACTAAAGCTGCTAATATAACAAAAGCTATAATAAAAACATTTGATAAATGATAAAAGTAAGCTGAAACAGCAGCAACAAAAGGTGCAATAATCGAGGACAACGAAACATATTTGGTTGATGATAAAACAACTAGCCAAATAATCCCAAAAGTTAGAAAAACTAACCAATGAATGCCTAATAAAACGCCAACCAAAGTTGCAACGCCTTTGCCACCTTTAAAGCCAAAAAATAAAGGATATAAATGTCCTAAAAAAGCACCAATCCCAACACCAGCAATAGCAAAATGATTATTAGTAAAGAAATATTTAACAATTAATATTGGTATAAGAGCTTTTAGAACATCACCCAAAAAAACTAAAGCACCAGCTTTTTTACCACCAACTCTAACAACATTAGTTGCCCCAGGATTTTTGGAACCATGCTCACGTGGATCAGGTAATTTCAAAAGCTTGCAGACAATAACCGCACTTGAAAGTGAGCCAGATAAATATCCAATAATACTAACAATAATTGCGATAAAAAAAGTAGATAACATAGAGTTTGTTTAGTTAATTTGTAAGCTTGTAGTTTACAGCTTTTGTGCTTAATTATAAAGCATCATAATAAAAACTTGGGTTTTGTTAGTGAAATTCCTTTGAAAGCAAAGGTTTAAAGAATTTTTTGGAAAATGATGTGGGAATGAATTAGGTGAAATATATCAATATAGCTATGTGATTATTTAACAGGTGCTAATTTAGAGCATGCTAATTTAAGGTATGCCAATTTAACACTTGTTAAAAAGCTAACCCAAGAAGAGCTAGATAGTGCGATACTAAAAGAAGCTACCGTGCTACCATCACATTTCAAAAATAAGTAAAACTCTAGCTTTAACAAGGTAACTTATTAAAATAAATCTTCTTCAACCTACTGAGTTATTTAACTATGCAGGTTGAAGTTTGTTTGGTTTATAGTTTTATCTTTAGAATTGAATATTAATTAAAGTCTTAATAAGTCTGCTTTATCAGTTTTTTCCCAAGTGAACTCTGGCAATTCGCGTCCAAAGTGTCCAAAGCTTGCAGTTTTTTCATAAATTGGTCTAACCAAATCTAGCATTTTTATTATTCCATAAGGGCGTAAGTCAAAGTGCTTGTAAACAAGTTTAGAAATTTCTTCATCAGCAATTTTCCCAGTCCCAAAAGTATTTATGCTTATTGAAGTTGGTTGTGCAACTCCAATTGCGTAAGAAATTTGGATTTCACACCTATCAGCCAAACCTGCAGCCACAATATTCTTGGCAACATATCTACCAGCGTAAGCTGCACTTCTATCAACCTTTGATGGATCTTTGCCAGAAAATGCTCCGCCACCGTGATGGGCAGCGCCACCATAAGTATCTACTATTATTTTTCGCCCAGTTAATCCACAATCGCCAACAGGTCCACCGATTATAAATTTCCCAGTTGGGTTTATATGAAATTTGGTATCTTTATCTATCCATTTTTCTGGTAAAACTGGTTTGATAATATGTTCCATGACAGCTTCTTGCAAAGTGTTTAATTCAATATCAGGGTCGTGTTGAGTTGATAAAACAACCGCAGAAATCCCTACGATTTTATTATTATTGTATTTAAATGTAACTTGGCTTTTTGCATCTGGTCGCAACCAAGATAAAATCCCAGCACGCCTAATATGAGATTGCCTTTCAACTAATCTATGTGCGTAAGTTATTGGTGCAGGCATTAGGACTTCGGTTTCATTGCAAGCGTATCCAAACATTAAACCTTGGTCACCTGCTCCAATCTCACCATTTGCTTGGTCAACACCTTGATTTATATCAGGTGATTGCTCACCAATTCCGTTGA
>JAUTCA010175504.1:0-14261 GCA_032362005.1 Nodopelta heminoda | reverse complement strand
GTAGGTGCATGTAAAACCTACGTATTGTCGATAATATTCTACCATGTATGATTTTTAAACCAACCATCATATCAACTTGTCACCATCATACTGATCAAAGGCTAATTAATAAGGTTTTGGGCCAGTGTGGCATTAACATGCACCTTTCTCGGGATTACTGTTCCAAATAGCAAATGGGTCCGGGGTCTAGTGCAAGGTTTATGTTTCCTTCAATGCCTACGCCGCTACCATAAACAGCCTACGGTCTCCGGTTTCCATGAGCGATGTAAAATAGCTTCCAATAGGTTTAATGCCTCTAGGACACTTTCCTTTAACTACACACGATTGCACTGTTTTATAGATAATCAATCGAGACGTGTAGAACTTTCCAAATTTAAGACTTCTGTGTGTCTTCAACTCCAGAGAATCCAGGAACCATCTGATCTTGACTTGGACAAAGAGGAGTGTCATGCTTCAATTCATGGATGTTTATTTCATTGACCCTTGTGGAATATCGACACCTATATACTCAAGAACATAAATTAAGGACGCACGTTATATATTATGTTGTGGGGAAAGTTTCCACTAAGGTTTGGAAATCCGCTTGAGGAATCTGGTGCCACTATTCTGTCAATGTGTCTGCAAGTTCTTGAAGATTACATGGTTTATGTGTAGACATTTGGGGAATGTTTCATTGTTAAAATGATAGTCACCTAAATGTTTCTGTTCAAAAGGGTTACTGCCCATTAATTACTGTTGTTGAGTATACGTCAGAAGAGCCACAGTCTGCACAGGGACCTGGAGGAGGAAGAAGACCGCACCATGTTGTTTTATTTGAGGGGTTTAGGATTAAAAGGGCTTGGTGCCCGAATTATCAAAAGCGCAGCAGGTCCGTTTGATCCTGCCCCCCTCAAGATCCACTCACCGCTGAGGACAAAACCCATCAAGCTTGAACCAGCCTCATCTATACTCCAAGAAGTCTGAACATGCTAATCATGGATGGCATGCGCATGCGAACTCGAGCAGGGCGCATATTCTCGAAACTTCGTAAATTACGAATTTCTTTAAGATGTGAGATAAGAACTTCTTAAACATTAAGATATGAAGTATTCTCGAAAATATCATGACTTTTTTCTTAACTAAGAAACCCACTACGAAAGGTCGCTAGTTATCTTATACTAGTAGTTTCCTTCTTAACTTTAAGAAGATTCTTACTTACAAAGTCTCAGAATCTTTTTTTTTTAATACGAATCCATGTTCAACTTAAAGTTTTCTTCCCAAATCCCCATACTAGTATAGTTTGTTTCGCTTGAGCATGAAATCGTCTCCAAAAGGTTGCGTAATCTCGGAGGTCTGATTTGGCCCCTCTGACTGATGGTGCTAAGTGACGTCTCCGGGAAGACTGATGACGTCGACGTCGTGGGCGAGGGTGGAGTTGTAATGTAGTTGTGGTGGTGATGGTACTCTGTTCCAATCAAATGCCGTTGTCTACCAGGCTCTGCGAACGTGTCAGGCTAATTAGCCTAGGTTGTCTTGTCGTTTCGTTGTGTCATTACCTCTTAGAGAAAATCGGTACATAGTAGTTTTGTTGTCAACGGGATGTTCTGTTCTGAGTCGTCGTCCTATTCTTAGAGACGATAATGATTGCATCATACACGATTGCTGCAGTAACGCTTTCAGCTTTTTTCTTTTTTTTTATAACGTCAAATACCGTTGGTTGCTTGCCAGACATCATGTTCGGTTAGATACTTTTTACGATTATTCATCAGTGTTTCAACTCCGATATTCCTTCTTGTCACCGTTGAGGTTCCGTCACGTCGAGCAAGATAACGAGTAAGATAGTAGTGAACATACTTAGTTCTAGTTGCTAGCACAAAGTGTAATACAAGATTGCGAAACATGTTTAGAACGATGCCATCCTCAACTAAATTTTTTTCACAAGTTCTCATATATTTCTGTTTTACTTGAGCATGGAATCGTACTCAGAGGATTGTGTAATCCTGGGCCGGAATTCATAAAAGGGCGTAAATCAGTTTTTGCTATATAATTGGTCTTCAAAACTTACCTAAGCCCCTTTATGAATACGGGCCCCGGGGCCCAGTCACTGCAACGATATGGATAACCAGATGTCGTTAAGAGTCCACTACGCATAGGCCTAAATACAGACCACTGTTCCACACCTCTGCTCTAGTGTGACCACCACTGTTTTCGCTTTGTCGTTACAATTATCGGGCTTGGTGTGATCCAGCTTTACGGTCAAGGACAAAATTAATGGTATGAATGGCAATATATCGGAAAATCAGACGTCACATGTAATATCACTATGCCTATGGAGCTTCACTGCTTTACCGTTTACGTGTGTCGTTCTGGACCACGGTGGCCGTGCTATTGCTAGTGTTGGATTAAGACCCCCGTGGACGGCAGCAATTGATCGGACGCTCTATTGGCCATGGTTGGAGGTTAATGATTGTGGTAATTGCATCATAGTTTGTCTGGTTTGTCGTGGTTTCAGGCGTTGCGTATTATTGGTTTACGGACCATGAGGTAATAGTATAATGTGTTCACGGTGTCATTTGGAATGTGTTTCCGTCAATATTGGAACCGGGGTTATTATAAATTATCTTTAGGGGGGTTTATAATAGTTTCATTAGATTGTCACATAGGCAGAGGCCATATAGTTACCTGAGTGTATGTTTACGTTAATTTGCTTTGATGGTATGCTAGTGTGTCGCTGCGTGTGTGAATGTGTGTGCGCGCGCGTGTGTGTGGGTATGTGTGGGTCCGTGTGAGCGTGTGTGTTTTATGATTGTGTGCTGGGGAAGGTGTGCATCTGTTTGTTTCATTGACCTATCATTCTTTGATTCATTCACAGTCCAGTAAGTCATTGGCATTGGTATCGTGAGGAACATGCGTGGTCAGATTGATGTATACTTTATTCATGAATGCGACCTTAGGCATGTTATGTATTCGTATTGAGCTGTGTCAACTTATCGATATGTACCATGCGTGGTACCATGTGACTTCAAAGTGGTAGTATATCACCTTCTGGTCATAGTCTATACACACTAAATGTGCATACAGACCTAACGCGGGAACCGGAGCGGGTCCCGTTGCATTTCCCGCACACAGATCACTTCTTATAAAAATGCATGAACTGTCCACACCTAAACCGTCTGGGAAACAGGTTAGGTGAGGACAGTTCGTTCATGTTCATAAGAAGTTATCTGCGCGGGGAAAACGCAGCGGTTCCCGCGTTAGGTCTGTATCCACATTTAGTCACTTCGTACCACATTTAAACAACAACGTAAATTACATAATTGACGTAACAGAATTAAACAGAAAATGCTACGTACATACTGAGTGATGGCATTCCTAAGTTTCTATTCATAGAACAATATCATTATGGTAAAGACAAACAATTCAGCATTCGTCTAGGACAATTGATTGAAATAGGTGCGCCATCGGTAGTCTCATAATTGATTACCCGCATATAATATTGCATTCATTTATGTCAGGAATTGATACCGCTGAATACGTATTCAATGACACTTATGGTAATTCTTTAATATGAATTAGAATAATGAATAGCTATAAAATCCTTCAGTAAACTACGCCGAGGCAATTCATCTCTGGATATAGAACAACAAGTAGACATATGTGTAAGCCTCACTTCATTGCATTAGCTATAGTAAAAGCATACCGCTCAGACATTGTAATACCTCTGGGAATGCGAGATAACGTCGTAAAATGTTCAATACCATTTAGAAGAAATGCAAAACCGCTTTCTCGTTGATATATTTATTTTACCAAGTGGAACGGGGGAGAAACGAGTAAAGCATATAGATACTTCATTTAGTTCCAGACAGTATGTGCTTCCTTACAAATAAACTTAAATAGAAATGAAGCGAGCACACATACGCCGTTTCTCAATTCTAACATCGAGTATTGCATCATGTGAACTAGATCATGCCAATTCCAGATTCACTTCGACAATCTCTACGCCAATCCTTTTCTATCGACACGTGAAATTGATGTTCTCGCGGTAGTAATTTCCTACATAGATCATCAGTGAATACCAGGGACGAGCAGAATAGCTGTTGCAAAACACCCTATGTCTGCACGCCTGCGTATAAATTGAAGACGAGTGGTATTCCTAAACCTTCCATACTACATTAATCATTCCATATACGGACTGGAAGCCACGAAAAGTTGCTCCAAATAAACATTAATACTTAGGAGGTTTTTCTTGGATAATTGTATACGCGTTCTAATCTTAGAATCGGAGATTTTTATTTACCAGTCGACTAGACAGGTATGATTAGTGGAATACACGTGGCCCTATGGTTATCAGATGGACCAGATCAATCATACCAACGTCGATGCTGTTTCTTTGATGTCGCCCTCGTTGTGTACAAAGGGAAAAATCAGGTCACCTGGAAGCGAATTTCACTACGGTTATTTCGTAACCTAGCGGACTTGTTAATGGTGATAATGATGATAATGAAAGGATCAAATACAGACGTAATAACAAACGTGGACGGTATTGATTTAGGAACTGTATGGATGTTGTATCTGTAGAGACCGTTATCAAGGTTATGTTTGGTGACAATAGAGGCCTTTAGATATCCCACATTCAATTTCTAACGCGAGAATTCCCGCGTATCACGTCGCGTATAATAATTGTGTTGAACACGGGATATTATGACCGACACACTTGCCCAAGTGTTTTCAAGTCAGAACATGCAGACATGATCCAAAGATCTTGCAATTGCCCCAAAATTGCAAGTTAAATTTGATGGACCTGCTAAAAATATGAGTTCATTACACATCGGTTATTCTTGATACAAAAGACATGTATATGCATTACAATTTAAATACTTTTTAAATCACAGCACAAACTCCTCTTCAATTAGATATCTCTAGTGACGCCACGTGGAGTGCAGACAGATAAAAAAAAAACTATTTTATAAAAGTAATTTGTTTTACAGATAAAAGTAGGCCTACTCTTATATATTATTATCATAAAGTGTTTCTTTTTACAGATAAAGTACGATTTTCAAAGCATGTGTTTTTAACATATTTCCACGAGAGAAAAAAACTCGGGCTTTGGCTCATCTTTAAGATCATTAGAGATTTCGTTATATAAAAAGTATCTGTGTGAAAAGGTTTCGCTTCACACGTGTTCAAGCAATACTGGCTGTATATCCGATAACGTACTAATGCTCGTCCTCCAATTATTACATTAAATACCGTGTCTACAATGCCTTCGTGTAGCATCGTTCTTATTATTGCAGCAGTTGAAACTGTTACCAGCTATCACAATGACTGTTATTGCCTTGATAGTACTAAGCCCTGAAAGCAAAAACACAAGCAAACAGCATTACAAACCAATTCATTTGACTCGCCGTCAACATCAGCTAACTTTTAAGTCAGCATCACGACACCCTTATTGAAATGGTTTTAAATGTCCTCCATTATAAGATTGATCGAGCCTGCTAAGTGTTCTTCGATAATTTAATCAGAATATTGGAGGATATCGTTTTATTATTAATAGAAAACGTTGTTATAGGTGGGTTTTTTCGTGGGGTTATTAAGCGTTTCTGAAGGGAGATAAACGTGAACTGCTTCCAGATCTATTATAAAGTAATACATGCTATTAGTAACCATCAGTGAACATTTCTTATTCTATTTTTAGAAAATGTTAGTTGCGTTCGTAACCGGGAGCTGACAAGAGTTACAATTGCAGGCGCCACATATATTGGTTAAAAATTAGTAGGATTTTGAAAGTGATGCAAATTGGAAATGACATATAGTTTACCGACGCCGAAATAGGGGATCGAGATTACTAGTTATTGACAGTCTGTCCTGTTTCTTACCATCGATTATGTCCGTATTCAGCACATGTGACGGAGTAAAGTCATTACCCTAACCACTACAGATCCCCCAAGAAAAACATTGCAGAAAATTGCGTGTAGTTGAAGCATTGGCCTGAAAGGGACTCCCCGCTTATTTTAGCAGGCAGCTAATTTGGTTGGGAATGGAGCGTTATCTATAGGAGACGTAACGAACGTCTACTGATCCTGAAAAGACAATTTGTTCCACATTACCAGATGTTTGGGACGTAAGATGTATGAAGAAATAGTTAATTGGTTATGCTACGTTTTGGAATAGATCAGAATGGATGCATATTTGTTTGGTATAATTGGACTCGTATTTAGTTGTGGTTATCGTTAATGTAGCCGGGTATGCCAGTTGGGTTGCACCTTTGGCTAAGTCCGTTGGATTCGCAAGCCAACAACTCGAGTTCGAATTATAGGATCGCCACTATCATTTGTATAAATGGCGCCCAACTTAGGGTATGGACACTGCTATGTGCAACTACGTGTAGATGTTCTTCCAAATCAGTAAGTGTACCTCTTACCGAAGAAAATGACACTAAAGGTGTGTTTCTCCTGTTATATTTGTTAGTGTAATTTAATCATGCACTGCATGGACCAAGACAAAACTAAAACCGTTCCTCTGTAATCGGAAGAATCTAGATAAAGGTCTTACTGTGTATAGTCACCATTACTCTCTCTCTCTCTTTCTTTCTCTCTCTCTCGCTTTCTCTCTCTCTCTCTCGCTTTATCTATCTCTCTCTCTTTCTTTCTTTCTCTCTCTCGCTTTCTCTTTCTCTCTCTCGCTCTCTCTCTCTTTCTTTCTCTCTCTCGCTTGCTCTGTCTCTCTCTCGCTCTCTCTCTATTTATCTCTCTATCTCTCTCTATCTATCTCTCTCTCTCTCTCTTTCTCTCTCTCTCTCTCTCACACACATATTTTAACTTTAATTTTCACGTTCCAGGCTGAAAACTGACACAACAGAATAGGGATAATCACCGTATCGATTGAAACCTACCATTAAGCAAAACACACAAAGCATATACTATTCAATTGTACGAAAGATTTATTGTTACATACTAAGACGAGGAATAAGTGTACAATGTTCTAAGCATGCATACCTCACTTACGAGATACATACAGATTGCTTGCTATTAATATTCGTAGTATTAATCGATGAGCTCAATGAACCCAGATTCGGCATCGTAACATCGTGGGCATCTGGAATCCGTCATAGCTGAATATGAAGCCTGGCATTTGACACGGCCAAGTTATGTATGGGTATTTCAAGAAGCAGAAACAGGCAATACAGGTTGACAGATTGCTAGGTTGGAATGCTAACCTGACCCTATCAATACATGACGGTTGCAGCTACTAACTCATAATGACGGGTCTGGACGCCATTACTTCCAGCAAAGAATAGCAAACTGACGAACTTTACCCGTGTTTCAATCAATTATGATAACTTCGACATAGCCGATATATTGTTAGTATGTAGTTCCTACGAATACGTTCTTCGTGGCGCTAGTGCGTAGGTGTTTAATTAATGGTTTATATTATTAAAGAAAACATGTTAGCATGTTAAATTTAAAAATTTGAATTTGATTATTTTTTAAATCTCTACAGTATAGCACTATATGTATTAATCACGCATTTTTAAAAGATAGATGTCTTTACAATATACTAGAATTAATTGGTACCGGTGTGCGATGGATTTTCAATCGATAAGGTGCTTACCCCTACTCTGTTGGGTCAACTGTGGGCTTGAACCCGAACGTTCCTGTTGTTCGCTGCTAAGATAAAGTAGGTTAATTTGTGGAAGGTATATTTTTATGTGCCGCCGTTGAAGTGATATCACAGGTGGCCATATCGATATAATATCGCCGTGTCCCACATTCATATAAGCTGGACTCAAGACAAATGTATAAGAGGATACGTACTCCACGTGTATGTTCAGATTAGTATACATTTGCGTTTAGGGTATATAATTATTAAATGCGACTGTACGCCAGTCGGATTGTTCGCATTTATATCCTGTTCGCATTAATTCAGTGATTTAGAGTATATAAGATAAACTTAATATACTGCAAATCAGAAAATGAATGCGGACATGGTATTATTAGAACAATGCGACCGGCGTATTATCACATTTAAATGATGCGTATTAAAGAAGTTCAGGAATTGACAAACGTACCCTAGTTTCGTAGTAATGTAGTAGTTAGATTACTCAGACATGCGATACTATATATATTAGTATATTAAACAGTTACATTTAATATTTGCCTTTAGACACGTTATTAATATGTATTACCATACGTTACTGAAGTTATGTTATAGATTGCATTCCAGTTTCCTACATCTGTCACGTTATATGAGTGTCATGTATTGTATTTATTTCTGGTTCGAATTCTGAAAAAAAGTCGCACGACATCGTCATTAAAGTGAGGCAGTTTACTATATGCATGTTAAATGTCCCCGATCCCTAAGGACAACTAACACGATCCCTATGCACACATCAACTGGCATTTTATCACGTTTCAAAGCTTTGTGCATCGCTGTCACATTGGTGAGGCCCGTTATGTTCAACAAATGCCAAACGATATCCCGTACAAAACTATTTCTAAAATACTATGTGTTCGTTTGTAATGTAGAATTTTAATCTAGAGTCATTCAGATAGAGTCTAGAAGCTATAGCAAGACGAGTTGCGGCCGCAGGATGTGCCATACATTAAACAGTAACCTCATTCATGACAGTCAGTGCATACGTTTGTAATCTACGTTACCAGGTCAATGGAGTACCATACCTATTGTCATACGTGTGAATACATCAAAGGTCGTCCCGTGCTACTTTTGTTTTAGATAATTAAAATATAAGTAATTCAATTTACTCCATGGTACTATTTCTATGACCTTCCATTGAAATCCGACTAGAAGCAAAACAGGAAGTACTATTAGAAACCTACAGAAACCTACATTATCTTGTAAAACCTACATTATCTTGTAAAACCTACATTATCTTGTAAAACGTACATCGTGTGACAACAATACAGACTGATAGACCAAACAGGGGAAAGAAACACATAGAAAATGTATTCAACAATACAGACTGATAGAGCAAACAAACAAAAAAGAAACACATAGAAAATGTATTCTTCACATCTGCTATACTGTTTGCAGATATACAAATAACGTCCGTATTTAGATCGCTAATGTCATGACGTGTTTTCTGGCAGTACATTACAGAAGACATACTGGTTTCATTATAAGACAAATGTCACATCCTCGCAGCTATGGCACCTCGAGCGTTAATGACAGACAACAAAGCAGCGGCTACGGGAAGATGGCATTGTTCCGATCGCGGATCTCAGAGTAGAATCCTTACGAAGTCTGTTGTACCATTGTGTCTGTCCTCCGTGTATAGCTGCGCACTCAGACGGTGGGTATCGGCGTATTCCGAAGACGTATGCTAATGCATGATTGAAGCCAAAGAGTATTCATGGATGCACTGATGACGAATATGTGCTAAAAAGCTTAAGGACAATTCTAAATATTAACCAAATTTAGTTGCGTGTAGTAATGTCTGTAATGTATCGGACTACAAACGTGTATTTACCGGCGTTACGTCACCTTTCTATTTCCCAGCAGGTTGATATCAAGACTAGTCTATTAGCACATGTATTTTACATATTAATGACATTCAAATATAAATGTGTCCAAATTACGGTAGAATATACAGTATTATATTAGACAATATGAGAGAGAGCGAAAGTGAGAGCGTGAGAGAGAGAGAGAGAGAGAGAGAGAGAGAGAGAGAGAGAGAGAGAGAGAGAGAATGCGAGAGACAACGTAAGAGAGAAAGACAGAGACATACTATTAAACATAGGTAAATCGGTAATTCTTGAAATACCAGAATACTTGTTTAATAGAATGTCTGCCTCTCTCTTATGTTCTCTCTCGCATTCTCTCTCTCTCCCTCTCTCTCTCTCTCCCACACACACACATACACACACTCTCACGCTCTCACCTTCGATCTCTCTCTCTCTCTCTCTCTCTCTCACACACACACACACACACACACACACACACATATTCACTCTTCTTTTCCCTCTCCCCTCTAAACAACAAGAAGATACACGTAATATAAAACGCAGAAAGATGGCCTTTCACCCTGTTTTATTCTCGGGTTCTTCAGTTCTCCGATCCTGAATTACTACTACTAACTTCTCCTTTGCATTGTTTTCATTCTATTTCAACTGTGTACACCAGCCATGATATTAATATTTATGTATATTTAGTCCATGACCTTTTCATGTTTAATAGCAGGCGTAGTTCTTTTTATATTCCACAATTAGATATTGTTCACAACCTTTATTTTGTTTTGTTTTGTTTTCTTCTTCTTCTCGTTCTACCAACGTAATATGTTAAGGTCATTAATGGAATTGCGTCAGCTTTTCTTCTGTCATCTTAGGGAGAGTCGATAATGAGATCCGTTCAACTATATCAAGTATTTTCTTCTAAGCAGAAACAACAAAAAAACATAGTTTTGGCAATATCCATTGATTTGCCGTCATCATGGTTTTGAGTAATTCCAGCTAGCCTCTATAAACGTTTCCAGAGTAGACAACACATCATAAAGCGCATGCGCAGTGTATGTGTTCTACGGGGCAGTTCAACTTCAGATGCTATACCTGCTAATTTGATGACATCGATCAATGATGTTTCAAGTTACAAATACCAGACTTCTATGTAGTGCAAGAATGTTTGATTATTTAAGGTTCAACTATTATTCTACCGAGTGTTTCACTTAGCCTTCCTGGATATAGGAGACCCCGTCTGACAATCGTTCCTCGACTTGATTTGTAAATCGTTCACCCGGTTAATGCGTTAAACTCCGCGTGGCTTTCTGAGGAAATGCTGTATTTCCAAATTATGAATGAAATGTTCAATTCAATTAAATAAAAGCAATACATTATAGTTTTATATCATCAATATAGTGTTTGTAACCACACTCTCATATATATACACATGTTTTCAAAAATACTAAACTATTATTGTCTTATTTACCATGTTCCGTTTGTTAATAGATTGTACATGCGTTCCTTAAAACATTGGTAGCAGTATGTTTTTATAATAAATAGAGGATCTAACATGAGTGGTCATTTAATACTGAATGTATTAAACGAGTTGTTAAAACTGATATTGTGCGAGGCTTTACCGAGCACAATATTAGTATTACCGACGAGTTTAATAAAGTCAGTATTAAATGAACGCGAATGTTAGATTATATTTATCACATAACTCTAGAAAAACTATATTATTGACTTTCAGCAGTTTGAAACACTGGACGAATCCACCGTAACTGTGAAAGATTTCTCTCTGAACGAAAGTCCGTGCAGTCCGTGCAGAGGCACGCTCATATAGACTGGTGTCCTGTCACATGCATGTGAAGCAGCAAGCGTGCGTTAACGCAACATAGATAAGGAACCTACATGTTATAGTGCAATAACTTTATATGGGTGAATAACACCTATGTTACGTGATAAATAAATCACATTTTGGTATTTTAAACACACGCAGATCGAAAACGTGACAAAGGTGCTATGAACAATACACTTGAAAGCGGGCCACATTGAGCATAGGGGATTATAATTGTACAGTTTAGTTGGCAAAGAATTGCGTATAATTCCAAAAGAAGTGTACTAAATGTTACACAAACAGCAAGTTATAAAAATAATACTCGCGCGGTATTTCCGTACACTTGTACGCTGGAAATAGTGCTTAGCCGTTCACGATTCCATACCGTGCTCTCTGATCACTAATAATAATACCATCTTTGAATCATAACTGTTAAAACTATACAGTCATGTTCGTCTTCCCACTATTGATCTCCAGAAAGCAGTCCCGATCCATAGAAAGAAAAACAATGACAATCTTTCATGCAGGTTCATCTTATTATTAATTGCATTTGAACAAAGGACTTTGTTTTTGCTGCATTGGTTCTAGTTAATATAATAATGTAATACAAATAAATTGAAATGTAATAATAAAATGTACCGGTCGATGTTGGGTATGTCTAGACTAGGTATACCTCACAGATTAAATCAAGGGTAGGCAAATAGTTTATTGGGAAGCTATCTACCATATTTAGGAAGTCCGCTTAATATAAGGAAGCTGGTGCCATTCTGCTTCCAGTGTGGCTGAAAGGTCATGAAGAGTACATGCAGCCTGTAGATTTTGTAAATTCCTCGATGTATAAATACTATAAAGCTATGCATGTATATGCCCAATAAGACTACTTGCACTTATGTTATAGTGTTGAGTATATATTAAGTCAGCATGTAGATTCCGGGTTTGGTTTAGATGTTCGATAAAAGCGAAGGATGTGCGTTATAGTTTCATCCAGTGATTGGTTGGTGGTGGTCGTTTGGTTAAGAACAGTTTGACACTCTGGGAAAAATCACTTGAAATCCCGAGACAATATAGGAAAGAACGAACTTTCGACATTTCTAACAGTAATTTCCGGACAAAAACTGTGACGTTCCATCTTGAACAACCCCCCAATAGAAACATGTTTACATGTGCCATAATATAATTACTGAAGCACAAATTGTTCACGTTCTCTAACGGTCATCCATATTATTATTCACAGCATAGACCTAAGTTATATTGTTCATAATGAGCGCTGTATTCCTTACTCTTCGACATAGTATGTCTGATGTGTACTAATGAGTAAGTGAACAACTTAGAAGAAGGTTTCGCTTGGCAACGCACACACAATTCTTCATAGTTGGTCGGCGAAACTGTTCGTTCTACGTCATTAATAAACAACTGTTGATCACACTTATGAGAAGAAAATACTATGTTATCAGAAAAGCAAAGCTATATCTTTGAGACATTGAACTGTCGAAGCGAAACATAACACAACATTATCGGTGCTTTTGTCGATTTGCATTGTAAAAGAAATAGAGAAGATTTGTAATAGTTTTCAAAAAGAAAGGAAACACTTTACAGGTAAGCTTGGACATTCACTGCTTTAGGTGCATTGTAGTAAGTATGGCGTGCTAAGTAAATGGGTGGTCAAGAAATTGACATACAATGTATTACTCCTTCTTTCTCTCTCTCCTTCTTTCTCTCTCTCTCTCTCTCTCTCTCTCTCTCTCTCTCTCTCTATATCTCTCTTGTCTTGGTATATATCGGTCTATATTGTTCCTGCTATACATATCTATATATCTTATTTCTCTCTCTATCTCTCTCGCTCCATCTTTCTTTTTCTCTATTGTTCCATCTTTATATATCTCCCTCCATTCCCTCTCGTCATTCTCTGTATATCTTTCTCTCTCTGTTTTCTCTATTTTATATATATAAAATTGAATTGAAAATACGATTCTGCCAAATAGTGCACGCACCAACAATAAGTGTGTTTTTTGTATTAATAAAGAATAAGTTATTCATAGTACAATGCAACCAGCCTGTAATATGAACAGAATATACATTATAGTATCAGATTTAGCTATTAAATCACTTTTTTTTATTAAAGCTTTCTGTTTAATCAACATATATGAGAAACATAAAGCTAACTTGCACGGCATAGGTATGGATATAACCCCAAACGGAGCTTGTATACACCACACAAGAAGCTTCGCGCTACCGTTGATCAGCTGTTGATTGCAATGCGTCAAATTGCTTTTAATTCTTAAGTGAAGAGCCCATGATGCAGCCTATCAAACAACGCTTGCCATCCAGTGGATATTTAACAACATGATTACAAAGTTGAGGTACATTTAGATGCCACAAACTCTACTTCGAGCATGTTTGGATGTTAAAAACTCCACTTTCGAATGTTTTCTTTCTCAAAAAAACATTGGCAAGTCGTGCGGATACCTGTTTTAACCATGTCGATATAGCACACGATATGTATTACTTGTTGTAAGTCTCGTAGTCGTTTTAGGTATCAAAATTACTTTATGCAAAAAATGGCGGAAACGTTTTTTTGTCGAGCACACAACTGGGTCTTTTCCAAGTCAATAATTCTGATACATTTCAGTTACCGATGCAAAAGGTGTTATTATTGTATTATGTTATTGAATACTGTTTTACAGACACTAATGGTAAAGGAATTCAGTCGACAACATGACCAACCTGAACTGGTCCAGAGAATTGTTGTAAACTTTTGAAAATTGTTTCTACGTTACATTTACGTCAAAAACTCTACTTTCGAATATATTGTTTCGACTAAAAACACTCGCAGGTAGTGCGGATACCCTTTTAAACAGTTCTATATAGCACACGATAGCTATTACTTGCTGTGAGTGTCGTAATCATTAGCTGATGTAGGTACCAAATGACAAATGGCTGAAAAGGTTTTTTTCAAAAGCGAAAATGTGTCTTTTCAAGTCAATATATCTGAT
>JAUTCA010172174.1:0-14275 GCA_032362005.1 Nodopelta heminoda | reverse complement strand
AAAATGAGTTGACAAATATTGAAGAAGATATTCAAAATGCACGACGATATTATAATGCTGTTGTTCGTGGTTACAATGCTATGCTAAAGTCCTTTCCTGATGTTGTAATTGCAAATAAATTCAACTTTGAGAAAAAACAATATTTTACGATTGATGAGAGTAGTATTGAACTAATTAAGAAAATGCCAAAAATAAATATTTAGAATAAAATTATGTGAGCTCACTATAAAAATAATTTTTAGTTTTTTATTATGGCACTATATAATTTATAGTTGGCTATCTTGATCTGCAAATTTTGAAACAACTTTAGTACTCATCTCCCTAGAGAAAGTGAATAAAGTGTTTATTTAGTATGTTATTGTTATACAACTAATTCAAAAAAGGAATCCAATAAATGACTAAAAATATAAAACTAATACTTCTAATAGCGTTATTAACACTAACCTCTTGTGATAAAAAAGAGGCAAAAAGAATAGAAATTGATAAGCAGGAAAAAGAATATATAAATTTTGTTGCAATTGGTGATCAAGGGACTGGTGGTGCTTTTCAAAAAATAATCCGTGACAGAATGGAATTTGTTTGCAACGAAGATAATTTTAACTTCTATCTTTTATTAGGTGATAATTTTTATTGGAACGGGGTTGCAAATACTAAAGACAAAAAGTTTAAAGATATGTTTGAAGATATTTATAATACAAAGTGCCTTAAAACAAAAAAACTATACGCTGTCCTTGGAAATCACGATTATAAACAAAATCCACAGGCTCAAATTGATTACTCTAAGTTAAATATTGGTGCTGGAGGTTGGAATATGCCAAATAATTATTATACAAAGTCATTTGGAGGAACTAAAGACAAGCCTTTGTTACAGATTGTATTTTTAGATACTAATGTTGATTTAAAAGAGCAGTTGGCTTTTCTAAAAAATACCTTTAAAGATTCAGAAGCTACTTGGAAAGCAGTTGCTGCACATCATCATATTAGAAGCTTTAGCAAAAAATATGGAGATAATAAAGATTTAGTTAAGCAACTTTTGCCGGCTTTAAAAGACTTAAATGTTGATTTGTATATAAGTGGTCATTCTCACAGTTTACAACTAATTGAAAAACCTAACGAGCCGCTATATATTATTTCTGGTTCTGGTGGAAAAGGACACCGACCTCTGGTAAAAGCCGATAAAAGTTTAATTTATGGTGAGTCTCTTTATGGATTCTCTGAAATACTTTTGAATGAAGACGAGCTACAAATAGAATTTTATACTATATATGAGGAAAAGGAGTTTTTTGAAACCAAGAGAATTTTCAAGAAAAAAGTGGAGGTCAAATAATGATAATTGTAATATCACCAGCAAAAACACTTGATTTTAAAGCAAAATCAACAACAAGTAAGTTTTCAATACCTGTATTTATTAATAACTCTAAAGAATTAATCGATCAAGCAAAAAAACTAAAGCCTGAAGACATTTCTGCTTTAATGAAAATTAGTGAAAAATTAGCAATTTTAAATTTTGAAAGATTTCAAGATTGGGAAACTCCATTTAATCTTGATAACTCAAAACAAGCAATTCTTGCTTTCAAAGGAGATGTTTATACAGGGCTTGATGCACAAACCATTTCTAAAACTAGCTTAGATTGGGCAAATAATCAATTAAGAATTCTATCAGGGTTATATGGTCTATTACGCCCATTAGACTTGATGCAAGCTTATAGGTTAGAGATGGGAGTCAAGTTTAAAAACACAAAAGGTAAGGATTTATATGATTTTTGGGGGAATAAAATAACTGATTCACTTAATAAAGATTTGGGAGATATTGAAGAACCTATTTTATTAAATCTAGCTTCTAATGAATATTTCAAATCAATCAAAACTAAATCCCTTGCTGCTAATATTATTACACCTGTTTTTAAAGATTTTAAATCTGGAAAATATAAAATAATTAGTTTTTATGCGAAAAAGGCTCGTGGAACAATGGTAAGGTGGATTATTGATAATAAAACAACTAATTACCGCGAATTAATTAACTTTAATATTGATGGGTATAAATATTGTGCTAAAGAGTCCACCCATAATGAATTAATATTCAAGCGGGATTTATCCAAGGGTTAGAAAGAACTAGAATAAATATCAAATGAAGTTAGACAAAAATCAATATTTCATAACTAGGTGCCTTATTTATTCTCATCCTTTTTCAAATCAAAGTTAAATTTAGACTCATGACTCTTATTTTTAGAGCTATGAATATTCCAAAACATTGTAAATTCTAAGTTTATTTTGCTAAATATATCTTTGGTAGGTTGGTTATCTGAAATAGGTTTGAGCATTAAGATTGGGTAGCACCCATTATATTTATTTTGATTAAAACCTACTCTAACAGGAGTGAATTCTTGTGCTTCCCAAAATAAGATATTTTGCTGAATTGCACTAAATGAGGTTGTTACAGCATCATACCCTCTTTCTTTTGCTATTTGAATAATTTTAGTTATAAGTTTGGTTGCATTTTTATTTCGTCTATAGCTTTCATTTGTTGCTATTCTTATAATTCGCAAATATTTATGGTTTATTATTTCTAAAATACCATATGAATTTATTAAGCTCTGTATGCTTAAAGCACCCTTAGGACGCCTAGTTCCATTTGATATATCCTTAGCAATGCTTTTATCTTCGCATTCTTCTACAATGGATACACAAGCACTTACAACCATATTTGACTGTATAGCAACTGAAAAAACTAAGTTTTCATTGTTATAGAAATTAGCCAAGTCATTGGGTGTTGTCTTATAGTGCGCTTGAGCAAGAAGTTTGTAACAAGGGAAGAGCAAGCCTAATTCAACCACTTTTTTATTTGAGTATGCAAAAATACCATCTAAATGATTTAGCTCTGTGTTTCGAGGGATATTTTGAAAGCACAAGCCTGTAGTTATTTTCTCAACTGGGTCAAATTTGGAAAACCTAAAGGGAACTTTTAACTCAATCACATTTGCACCTTGAAACTCGTCTTCCTCTAAGTATTCTAATCTATAAGACTGTCCTTTACTTTCATAACCCTCCAATGTTGTTGCCAGATACACTGAAACACCACAGCCCTTAGCTTTTTTTAGTGCTTTATTTATAGTATTAAAAGGTAAGGAAGCAGCTTCATCTATTATTAAAATGTCGTAATTAGGTATATTTAAGTGTATTTTTTCAGGAGGTAGGAAAAGGAATGTTTCACGTGAAACATCTTTATTTTTATTTATTAAATTATAAGCGGCCTTTTTACTTGGTGCAGTGCAGACTATTCTCTTACCTTCTTTAAGCAGAAGCGATGCAATCTCACCAAGAAGAGTGGTTTTTCCTCTTCCTCTTTGCCCAACTATATGTGTTACTACTTGTTTTTTGGGCTCTTCCAAGGCTTTTGCTACTGCTTTTTTACCTAAGCTCTTTATTTTGGCTTCATCTTCACAACTATTTTTTGTTGAGCCTGTGAGTTTTTTGTGATTTTCCAGTTCTTGTTGAGAAAAGCTTTCCTCACATTTCTTAAGCTTAGGAATAAAATAATTTTCTAAGAATAAGTTAGATTCTTTAGTTTTTACATATATAAAAAATACTAAGTTTCTACCTTTTATAGTTCCTAAAAGAGCACATAATAAATTAACAGAAGTGTTTTTATCAGCAATGATAACGCAGCCACTGTATTCACAACCCAAATGTTTTTGTTGGTTTTTATCTTTTATTGTATTAAATGCATTCTCTAATTTGTACTTATTGCATATTTTATTAGAGAGATTAACCGCCTCCTGTTCTGTTCTTGCACTCTCTACAACCACAGGAAGTCTAATAAAATCTTTCTGTGCAACTACTTTTAACTTATTTACACTTGCTAAATTTAAATAATTATTCATTTCACAACTAATCTTGTAATAGCTTCTTTTATTTCATCTGAGTTTTTTAAATACTTAATTAGGTCATGTCTAATGGCAAATTCAATAATAACAAGTTCACTATTGAACTTAAAATCAGTTGTTTTACTTATTCGCTCAAGTATTTCCTTAATATGCAATAGTTCGAAGCTTTCAACCTCACCATCATTCGGAGTTGGTTTAAAATCGATTGGCAATTCCAAATCATAGTTAAAAATAGTGTCAGGTCTAACACCTACTTTAAGCTCTTTCCAATATCGCATCGTCGAAACAAACTTTGCCTTTATTGCAATTTTCTTTGGTATTTTTGCTTCTTCATCACATTCTTTTATTACATTATTAAATATTGAAATATCGTGAGGAATCCCACCTGCAGCTATTTGGTCTAGCTTACCAGGTTCTGTTTGCTTGTTTTTGGAGCGTTTGGCAACCCACATATATAATTCGCTGTTCTTTTTGCAAAACCCATTTATATGCACGCCGTAACCTGTTATTCCTAGGTAAGAGAGAGTTGAGCGTTCAATCGCTAACAATTCTTTAGATTCATGCTTTTCTGAGACTGAATAAAATTCATTTCGCCACTTATTTAGTTTTCCAACTTTTCTAAAGTAATCTTTGAAAAAAGAGTTTATTTGTTTTTCTATGTCTTTTTTTAGAGTTTCTTTAAATAAAATTGAGACCTTTTTTTGTTCAGTATCTATTGTGAAAATATCTTTATTTTTCCCTAACTCATCTAAAAATAAAGTATCAACAAATCCAACTTTTATACCATTTACATCAAGTATAAAATATTTTTTATTTAAACTGCTTCCATCTGCTTTTTTAATTCTTTCTAATAGCTTCATTTTATAAGTCTAATATTTTTTTATAGTTAGTGAAAATAGGGCTGTCCTTTTCAAAATATTCCAAAATAGTTTCGACATAACGATCAAAAGGGTTTCTAATTTTAAGTAATTCAAACCTTCTTTTATAAGAAATATCATAGCTATTTAGAATACTGGTAAAAGGAACAGGGTAATCAGTTGCAAATAGCAGTTTATCATGGATTTGCGTCTGCTTACCCAAATGGGGTAGTGTTTTTGCTCGCACTGGAGTGAGAATTGCTGAAATATCAGCATATAAATTATCATACTTTTCTAACATTTCTATAGCGGTAAAATATCCTTTATTAAAATTTTTAGGATTTTTTGAGAAGATAGAATAGAACTTTTTCAAATTGTAATCTATCGCCATATGCGCACAGACTGTTTTTACTCCAATTTGTACAGGGATATCAAGCATAGATATATCTTCACATTCTGGATATGATTTAATACTACTTTCGCTACCAATATGAATAATAAGTGGAATGTTATGCTTTTTAAGTTTTTCAAAATAAGGAATATAACGCTCATCTTTGGTATTTACATTCCAATAATTTTGCAAAAATTTAGCTCCTTTAAAGCCAAGCTCTACATATTTATCAACCAAATCAAGTGCATCTGGGCGTTTAGGATTTATAGAAAAAAAAGGAACAATAATATCTTTATTATCATTGTAAAGCTTTAGCAAATCTTCATTTGTTGCACAAACTGTTTTATCTCTGTGAGTTAATTTTCCTTTATCATCAACTTTTGCATCAACTCCAAATAAAACTATTTTATCCAAATATTTAGATTCTCTAACTAAATTAGTTATGGTTTTTTTGTATGCTGGGTAAGGATTTTCAATTAATTCTTTTGGCTTTATTCCAAGTTTTTTGGCAAAAAATCTAATAGCTAGTTTGTCATAAAATCGATTGAAACTAACCTCTGAGCTTAATAAGTGTGTGTGGAAATCTACAGTTTTCATTATATTTCACTTTCCTCTTTTCTGGCTTCTGCTTTATTTTTAGCACCTGCAAGGATTTTCCCTCGTACAACTTGTGTTATAAATTCATCTGTTAGGATTTTTATTGGAGTTGATAGAACATACGAATTGCTTTGTTTATCAGTGCAAATTATAATTTTATTATCTCTAAATATTTGAATAATGGAAAAAACTTGCATATAAGATAAGTTAGTTTTATTTATCAAATCTATTATTGATAGCTCTCCTCTTTGTCCTTCAAAGTAATTTATAAATTCATTTTTAACCATAACTGAGAAATACTCAATTTCAGAAGGGTTTAAATCCCTTGATGAGTGTGGTCGTAACAGTTTAGGGTATTGAATAAAATAACTAACTAAAGCACCATATAAAAATAATAACCAAAGTATATTTATCCAAATAAGTAATAAAATTATACTTATAAAACCTGCATAAATTATTGAGATGCTTGAACTTAGATTGATTATTTTGGTGAAAATAGAAGTTAAAGGAATCCAAGAAATAGCAACAAATAATCCACCACTATAAGCACTGGAAAACCTTACAAAAGTATTTGGTATTGACTTATAAAGAGTTGCTAATAGAAAAGCAGCCAAAAGTATAGAAACTACTTTAAGAAAGTAAAAAAATAGTTTTCCTAAAAAAGGTGTGAAGTTAGTATCAATCCTAGAAAGGTAAAGCTTTAGTGAGAAAGTTGCTGCGATAATTATTATAGTTAATAAAACTGTTCCTAAATATCCTATAACTTGATTTTTAAGCCTTCTTTTATTCTCTACCAGCCAAATATGATTAAGTGAAACCTCTATTTTGGACAATAATGTAAATGCTGAATAAAACAAAAAGGCAACACTAATTCCACTAAGTAAGCTGGTTTGGGTATTACTTACAAAGCTAGATAAATATTGACTTACTTCAACACCAGAATCACCCATCGGAATTAAAATTTTATCAACTGCCTTTTGTAAATATTTAGAAAGTCCAAATGATTTTAAAACAGCAAATGAAATTGCCATAACTGGGACAATGGTAAGCAAAGTAGTGTGGGTTAATGATGACGCGTGAAGCTTCAAGCGAGAGCCAAAAACAATCCTAAGAATTGCCAGAGAAGCTCTTATAATTCTAAGAGATGGGCTTGCATTTCCATTTTTCCAAAGCTTAAGTTCTAGTTTAGATAATAAATTCATAGTATTTTGAATATTTATTTTGCTTATTCACTAAAGTTATTCATCTGATGAAGACTATAATAGTGTGCCTTTTCTGCCAATAAACTTGTATGAGTTCCTTGTTCTACAATTTTCCCTGCTTTCATAACTATTATTCTATCTGCGTTTGCAACAGTTGAAAGCCTGTGTGCGATAATAATTGAAGTTTTGCCTTTCATAAGTTCTGTTAAAGCAGTTTGAACTTTACTTTCAGACTCACTATCAAGAGCAGAAGTTGCTTCATCTAAAATAAAAATTGGAGCATCTTTATAAATCGCTCTAGCAATTGAAATTCTTTGTTTTTGCCCACCTGATAACTGTTGCCCATCACTTCCTATAATGGTTTTGAAACCTTTTTCAAGTTTATCAATAAATTCAGTTGCAAAAGCTAATTTGGCAGAATTTTTTACTTTATTCAAATCAATCTCACCATCAGTTTCTGCATAAGCTATATTTCTAATTACAGTGTCATTAAATAAAACATTATCTTGGCTAATAAATGAAACCTGCGCTCGTAAAGTCTGTAAATTCATTTCAGAGATATTCATATTGTCCAAATTTATTTGCCCTGTTTGAATATTATAAAACCTTGGGATTAGTGAAACTAAAGAAGATTTACCACTTCCAGAAGCACCAACTATTGCAATAGTTTCTTTAGGTTTTATTGTGAGATTTATATTTTCTAGCACTGTTTCTTTTAAGTATTTAAAGCTAACATTTTTAAACTCCAAATTACCACTAAACTTAATTTTAGTTCCAATTTCTGGCTTCTCACTGCTCTCTTTTTCAACATCTAAGAAGCCAAAAATTGACTCACTTCCAGCTAATCCTTTTTGAACTATTTCATTAACTTTAGTTAGTTTTTTAATTGGTGTGAACAACATTGCCATCATTCCAATGTATGTTATAAAACCGCCAGAACTTAGCGTTCCTGCTGAAGATTGCTTTGCCATAATAATAATCACAATACTTAAAACTATAGTTATTATTAACTCAATAGTCGGTGTTGTAATTGCTGAAACAGTTTCACTTTTGACCGCTGCATTTCGCATTTTCTTAACAGTTTTATTGAATTTATCAGACTCGTAATCATATGAATTATGAATTTTGACTAATTTTTGACCTTTTATGTTTTCATCTAAAATATGATTCATTTCCCCCATATTTGATTGCACACTTTTTGCAAGTTTTCTTAGGCGTTTGCTTACAAAAGAAATAATAATACCAACAATTGGAGCAATAAATATTATTAACATTGTAAGCTTCCAGTTTTGCCAAAGTAAAAAACTAAGCAAAACAATTACTGTAACCCCTTCTCTAATTAAAGTTATTATTGCATTTGTGGCAGCTCCTGTAACTTGTAAAACATCATAATTAAACTTTGATAAAATTTCTCCACTTGTAGTGGTGTCATAAAACTTGTGTGGCAAAAGCTGTAAGTGAGCAAACATTTCCTTTCTAATATCCAAAACAACACTGGTTGAGATATACCTAGAATAATAAGCACCAATAAAAAAACTTATTCCACGAATCATAGTAATTATGACCAAAGTTATTACCGCTGAGTAAATTGCAGACATATTTTGCTTTACAAAACCCTCATCAATCATTGGTTTCATAGTTTTAACTAATAACGCGCTGGTTGATGCGTAAACAATTACCGCAAGTAACATTATTCCTACAAACTTAAAGTAAGGAAAAACATAATTTATTAATCTCTTATAAAGGGTTATACTTTGCATATCAAATTAATTTTTATAATAAAATAAGGAGTTTACAGTGAGATCACTAAATATTCAAATCCCAAACTATAAAAACGCAAAGGTTTTAGTTATTGGAGATGTTGTTCTTGATTGTTATTGGCATGGAAAAGCAAGTAAAATATCACCAGAAGCACCTGTCCCAGTTATAAATCATCAAAAACAAGAAATAAGAGCAGGTGGTGCTGCCAATGTTGCAATGAATTTGGCAACTCTTGGCGCTAGCGTTGAAATAATCGGGGTGGTTGGCAATGATGACGATGCAAATAAATTGAAAGAGCTTTTATTAGCAAAAAATATAACTGTAGATTTTTGCATAAATAATAACCCAACAATAACTAAAACTAGAATAACTAGCCAAAACCAACAACTACTAAGAGTTGATAACGAGGTTTTACCAAATTCAAGTGACCAAATTGTTAATAAAGCTAAGCAAAAAATAGCTAATTATGATTATATAATTTTATCTGATTATGGCAAAGGTGCACTTTTGGAGGTTGAGAAAATAATTGACTTAGCTCGTGAAAATAATAAAAATGTTTTGGTTGATCCAAAAGGAAGTGATTTTAATAAATATAAAAATTCATTTTTACTAACTCCAAATCTCTCAGAGTTTAAACAAATAGTTGGAGAGTTCTCAACTGAAAAAGAACTTGAAGATAAAGCTTTTAGCTTAATTAATAGTTTAAATTTAAAAGCTTTATTGGTTACTAGAAGTGAAAATGGAATGTCTTTATTTTTTAAAGAAGAAGATAAATTAATTCACAAACAACACCAAACAAGGGCCAAAGAAATATTTGATGTTACTGGTGCAGGAGATACTGTTATTGCAACACTTGCAGGAAGTTTGTCCGCTGGAAGTAGCTTAGATGATTCAGTTGAGCTTTCAAATTTGGCTGCTGGTGTTGTTGTTGCAAAATTAGGAACTTCAACTTTAACTATGCGTGAACTTAGAAAAGCTAGTTATCAATCAAGATTTATCCGCCAAGGTTTGGTAACACAAGAGCAGCTACTAATTGAATTAGATGCGGCTAGATTTAATGATGAAAAAATAGTTATGACAAATGGTTGCTTTGATATTCTGCACACCGGGCATGTTAATTATTTGGAGCAAGCAAGCAAGCTTGGCGATAGATTGGTTGTTGCAATAAATACAGATGAGTCTGTTGCAAGGCTAAAAGGACCAAGCCGACCAGCAAATACTTTAAAAAGTAGAGCTAGTGTTCTGGCTTCATTGCGTTGTGTAGATTGGGTGGTTGAATTCACAGAAGACACGCCTCTTAATATAATTAAAGCTTGCAAACCTGATTTTTTGGTAAAAGGTGGGGATAATAATCCTGAAAATATTGTTGGTGCTAAAGAAGTAAAACAAAATGGTGGCGAAGTTTGTGTGATGCCTTACGTTGACGGCTTTTCTACAACTAGAACTATTAATAAAATTCAGGAAAATAAGTAGAATTTTTATTTGTAGATAAGTCAAATAAGCATAATTAATTTGTTTAATGTATAATGTATGTTTATTTAATTTTTTACGATGTTTAATGATTTTTGGAGAGTTTATTTATGAGATTTTTATTTTTATTAGTTTTTGTGTTTTTATCATCTTGTGCAACCTTAGAAAAGGATAATACTGTTGGCTGGTCTGATCAGAAATTATACGAAGAGGCAAAAAATTCTATGAATTCTGGCGCACTTCTTACGGCAAAGAAATTATATCAAAAGGTTCTTGCAAGATATCCTTTTGGCAAATATGCACAGCAAACAGGTTTGGATTTAATCATACTAAATTATAGAGATAAAGAGTATGACAAAGCTATTGCCTCTGCGGATAGATTTATTCAACTTTACCCTAATCATAAAAGTGTTGATTATGCTAGATATATGAAAGGTGTGGTAAATTACTCAAGAGATGTGAATATTATTGAAAAATTAGTTCCAACAAATATTGCACAATCAGATCAATCAAGATTGTATAAATCTTTTGCAGACTTTAAAACTTTGATTGAAACCAGTCCAAATGGAGAATATACAGAAGATGCTAAGAAAAGAATGACTTTTCTTAGGAATGTTATCGCTGAGCACGAAATTCATGTAGCAGAATATTATTTACGCAAAAAAGCCTATTTGGCAGCTGTTAACAGAGGTAAGTTTGTGCTAGAAAATCACTCAAAAACACCTTCAGTTTCACTTGCTTTAGCCGTTTTAACAAGAGGTTACCAGGAGCTTGGTTTAGAAAAATTATCAGCAGATAGTAAAAGAGTTTTAGAGCAAAACTTTGCAACTGAAATAACAACAAATAAAAGACTGAAATATATTTTAACTGGAAATATTCATAAAAAACGAGGGTTCTTTACTAAAATTAGACAAACACTAGCTAATTAAGAGGAATTTTATTTATTATTTTTTATGCTTGATAAAATACATATTAAGAACTTTGCAATTATAGATAGTTCTGTTATTAGTTTTGAGAAAGGTTTTAATGTAATTTCTGGAGAAACTGGTGCAGGTAAATCTATCTTAATTGATGCGTTAGGTCTTCAGCTAGGCGATAGGGCAGATAGCAGTTTGGTTAGAAATGGTGAAAAACGCAGTGAAATTTTATCAGAATTCACTTTAAAGAATAATAGCAAACCACAAGCTTGGTTGCTAGAAAATGATTTTGATGAGGATTTGGATTGCCAATTAAGACGAACTTTAACCTCCAACGGAAAGTCAAAGTGTTTTATAAATTCAGTTCCAACAACTGTTAGTAATACAAAAATAATTGGTGAAATGTTGGTTGATATTCATGGTCAACATTCACACCAATCACTGACCAGCACAGCTGAGCAGATTAATATTTTAGATGATTATGCAAACCACAGTGAACTTTTAGATAAGGTTTTGGATTCATTTTTAGATCTTCAAAAGCTAATAAAAAAACAACAAAAACTACAATCAGAAAGTGATACTCTTGTTGATAGACTTGATTTACTTAAATATAAGTTAACTGAACTAAAACAGTTAAATTTAGAAGAAAGTGAATTTAAAAACTTGGAAGAACAGCACAAAACCTTAACAAATAGTAAAGAAATTCTTGAAGAAGCAAAAAAAATAGTAGAGATAACTTCTGAGTCTGAGCATAGCTTAGAGAATAATATTTCCCAAGCAATGAATTCGGCGAGTAAGCTAAATGATTTTGACAGTAATTCAGCGGATATTTTCACATTAGTGGAGCAGGCTCAGATAAATATAAATGAGCTACAATCAACTTTAGACTTATATTTACAAACAATAGATATTTCACCAGAACACTTGCAACAAATTGATGAGAGAATGTCTGAAATATATTCTTTTGCCAGAAAATATAGAGTTGAACCTGCTGATTTATTAAGCTTTAAAGAAGACTTAATCAAAGAAATAGAAGTTATAGAAAGTGATATAAGTTTATTTCAAAAATTAGATGAGAAAATTACAAACCAACAGTTAAATTATAAAAAATTAGCTAAAAAACTAAGCAAAAGCAGAGAAAGTTCAGCTAAAAAACTAACTAAAAAAGTAAACTCAAAACTTGCAGAGCTAAATATGTCTGGCGCAGTTTTTAGTGTGCAAATAACTGAAACTAAACAGCTTGGGAAAAAAGGTTTAGACAAAGTTATATTTATGTTTGCTCCAAATATTGGACAAGGCGAAAAGCCATTACATAAAATAGCTTCTGGTGGAGAACTTTCTAGAATTAGCCTTGCAATACAAGTTGCAAGTGTCAATGAAAAAACTGATAAAACTCTTATTTTTGATGAGGTTGATAGTGGAATTGGCGGTGCAACTGCTGAAGTTGTCGCAAGAATGTTAAAACAATTATCATGCTATAATCAAATAATCTGCATAACACATTTGCCACAAGTTGCTGCATTTTCAGATCAACACTTACTCATTGAAAAACAAAGCAAAGGAAATAACACTTTTACAAAATTTAAAATTTTAAATCATAACGACAAAGTTATGGAAATTGCAAGAATGAGCGGTGGAATTAATATAAATAACGAAACCATAGACTATGCAAGAAATATGATAAACGACGCAACTATTTATTCAAAAACTATAAAAGAGGATACATTATGAATACAAAGAAAATTTTAACAAACTTAACTGCGATTAGCTTAGCAATGGGACTTTATGCTTGTAATATTCCATACAAAATAGATGTTGAGCAAGGGCATAATATTACTGCAAATGAGCTTTCACGAGTTAGTATAGGAATGACTAAAGCAAAGGTTCAATTAATACTAGGAAACCCATTATTAAAAGATTCTTTTAATAAAGATCGTTGGGATTATGTTCAATATTACATTAGTGGAAAACGCAAGCCTAAAAAAGAAAATATAATTTCACTACATTTCAAAAATAACTTACTTTCTAATATTGATGGTCAAGCCATTGAAATAGAAAAAGATAAACTAGAATACTAAATTTACAAAAAAAGTGAAGCCAATGATAAAAATTGCAATAACTGGTATTTGTGGGCGAATGGGCTCAAGCATTTATAACTGTCTATTTGAAGATGATTCTAAAAAAGATGGGCTTATTTTATCTTGTGCAACTAGCTTGCCTTCTGATAAAAATATTGGTAAGAAAGTAAAAGATATTTTAGGACAAAACTCAGAAGTTACAATAACTGATAAGCTTAATTCTGATTTTGATATCCTAATAGATTTTACAAGCATTGAATCAACTTTCTCAAATTTAGAGTTTTGCAAAATACATAATAAAGCAATTGTCATTGGAACTACTGGATTCTCAGAACAAGAGATTCTAAAGGTAAAAAAATTCGCAAAAGAAATACCAGTTTTTATGTCTTTTAATATGAGCTTAGGTGTTAATGTTATGCAACGACTAGTTGCTCTAGCGACAAAAAATTTATACCAAAAATCAGATGTGGAAATTGTAGAAATTCATCATAAACACAAAGTTGATGCACCATCAGGAACCGCAATGATGTTAGGAAATACAGTTGCTAATTCTGCTAATATTGATTTATCTGAGAAAGGTGTTTTTTCACGCCACGGAATTATAGGAGAAAGAGAGCCAGGGGAGATTGGTTTTTCAACTATTCGCGGTGGAGATGTGGTTGGCGAGCATACTGTTAGCTTTTATATGGCTGGAGAAAGAGTTGAAATAACTCATAAAGCAACAGACAGAAAAATATTTGCCCGAGGAGCATTATTTGCAGCTAAATTTATGTTTGAAAATAATGCTGGGTTTTATAATATGAATAATGCACTTTCTAAATAATTAACTACAGAGTAAAAAATGAAAAAAATAATATCTACAAATAAAGCACCTGAAGCAATAGGAACTTACTCACAAGCAGTAGCTTTTGGTAACTTAGTATTTATCTCAGGACAAATTCCATTAGACCCTAAAACTATGGAGCTAAAACAAGGATTTACAGAGCAAACCCACCAAGTTTTTAAAAATATTCAAGCAATCGTAGAAGAAGCAGGTGGAACAATGAATGATGTGATTAAATTGAATATTTCAGTTGTCAATTTAGATAATTTTACAACATTAAATGAAATTATGGGAC
>JAUTCA010171064.1:1498-11818 GCA_032362005.1 Nodopelta heminoda | reverse complement strand
AGGTGTTCACACCACTGGACATTCTATAACGTGTACCTTGAACGAGTAATCAGACATCTACCTGGGTGTTTCCCCCTGGGGGTATGTTCCAAATCCAGGATTACACCAGCGATCTCGCATTTAATGACGTTACAAGACACTACAATTCGTCCAACGCCAAACAATAGATGAAGCATCAGTTCCTAGTGCTCGTTACCAATGAAGACAATGTCGCCCCCCTGCCATGCTGAATAGATCAATTGCTTCTAGCGTTTTGAGATGGTCGCTTGTGAAATAAGTTTAGGCACCTGACGAAAAAGCAATACAATGGCTTGAATAATAACGAGAAATACACGTAGGTTTAGATTGTGTCTAGTCACCCCGCTGGTACAACCATTTGCAATCCCGTTTGTTCTCTTCACTATAGGCGTTGGTGGCTTTGTCTGTTCATTAAACTACAAAATATCTCCATTCATATGCATATGTATTAGCTGCTAAAGATGCTATCTTATTTATGCAAACCATTGAAAACAACCCCCGAGTTGATACTGAATCCATTAAAGAGAAGCATGGTATGTGAACTACTACGAAATTAAAATATAGTGCCTCACATGCATTATTCAACAGTTTCTGTTGCAGTTTACTTGACTCAACACACGCATATACTTGAATGGACAATATAGACATAATCGAAGTTCCTTTTCCTGTAGGTATTGACTTTAAGTTGACACAGACCATATATTTTCTATCACCCACATTGACTGCACTGACACAAGTACATTCACATAGAGGACAGAGTCTAACATGTCGAGTTCACTTCACCTCTACGTATTAGCATCCACCGCTGGTAGTGTTGCAATCATAGAAATGCCTATATTAACGGGTCATATTCCCACGACTTTCGCCACTGCATTGAACACACAGGTGTCCACCCACATGCTTATTAACGCATTTAGTTTTACCACAATTTGCCCCCCTCCTTCCCAAAAACACAAAATTGAGAAAGGTATAGGAGTCATATTGGAACAAAAAGGAAGTCATCACTTGAAGATCTTGCCCATATTGTCTCCCGTGTATCGAGGAGCTCTGCCAAATTGGAACCCCTACGGTTGGCAGAAATTACTGGAAATGACTTTGCTGAGAAAAGAAAAGGCAGGACCTGGGACAGAGTTCTACGATTCACAAAGGAGAAACCCTATGGCACAAAGGGCACTGTTGTCTGTTGAATCAAGCCTCCTGCACTTCAATTTTGCTGACAAGCCAAGCACTGAAACATCTTGTTCCCTGTTTGTCAGGGCTTATGGTATTGTCCTCCATCTTATACTGCACGATGGTTAGCGCACAGCGGGAGCCTCTTGTTGAAAATGTTGATGGTTCAAACACGTGATACATGACTGCTTCTGAAAGGCGACCAGTCACTCGAGGATACATTTACCCTTATTCGAATCTCACAGACCAATAGAAATTGCTGAAAATTTAGCTTAAGCATCTATCGGAATATAGTGCTTCTTCGTACATACGAGTTCACGCTTGGGTCGCTTCTTGCCGAAGATTGCAAATGGCTCTGGATATATTTAATACAAGGAAGACTTTACTCAAAAGAGGTTCCATACTTCATTTAACAAAGAAATACCGACTTGAATTACAATATGGCTAAATGACAGGCTGATCCTATTCACGAGTGGGTAGACAAAAGTTGGGATAAAATTGTGACAGCCAAATGTATGTCATTACTGGGGGATTGAGAAACGACGATACCCAAGCGACGATATTGTTATCACAGGACTGCCTATAGTCTAGCGTGGATGCCTTGCCAACAATTGAATATAAGTCCTGCCTATATTATCCTAGCCATAACCCTGTAAACGAAAAACATATAAATGATATTCCTAACCCGGCGATCAGCATATTTTATATAGCCAACATAATAATTAATCTGTTATGATGTTACGATGATATGCGATATAATATCCTGTCAGGTCGTACGTACTGGGATACTCACACTGGGTTAATATAACTATGAGTATGAGTATATATGATATCGAGTCCCATCAATGCAATATTTGACATGATAATTATTATACGATTTCAATATCAAACCAGTTATATGGCTTCCTGAATATTGTGCAAAGTTTATATTATAAATGTAATTTAGTGCACTTAATCTATTATTCGAATAAACCTGATTAAACAGCGCTAATCACCAGTCCATTAATAACCGAAGATGGAGTTTGCATGCTTGTAGCAAGTCCGATTATTGTCCAATAACCCGACAATTTCTGCATGCTAATCTATACATGAAAGGTTAGAGTATGTACAAATATTGACACAATCAGGCAGTTCATAAACGTTTTCTCTATCCCTCTCGGTTCTCCAGTTCAATACGATATCGGTCGACGAAGCAACATAAAGTAACAAATTGTCCCATGTATCAGCTGAATGGCTTGCCAATAAACGAAATATCCCAACTGATGATGTCAAAGAGCTGCCAATTATACGTTCATTGTTGACGGGCAGTGTATTCCGTATTAGTCCCATTAGTTCCGCGTTAATTTCAGCATCGAAATTCCTGTGGGTTGTACAAATACTGTAGCACATACAAGGATGCATTTATGAGACCTCGTGTGTGTGTGGTTAACTTTCGAGGTCTCCGTTCAAATACCTGAAGAGAATCCACTTAATTGCTGCCTGCGCTAAAAGCGGTGTGAAAATTCTAGCACTATGCCAAATTATAAGGAAAGAGGAATTATTATACTTTCAATTTAGTTAATTATTAATTTTAAAGCATCGTGACAAAAGCTACAACCTCTAATGAATAATTACTTCCAACATCTGAGTGAATTATCCACTTTTATGCCATTGGACCCGAAGCCAATTGAAAATTGAACACAACATGTCCATCACTGCAAGGAGATCTGCTGAGTCCCTTACTGTTAATTGAATAGGCAATGAATAGAAATAAATATGGACAAAGACGTGCATCTTCATGCATAAGTTATCATCTCTACCTGGAAGGTGGTAACATAGGAAGAAATAAATTCATGCCACTGTTTTCATGAGAATTATTCGCAGCTGAAGAAAAAAATCTCCCATAATAATGGACTGCGTATAGAACACAAAACACCCCGAGTTATTTATTCATGGAAAATGTGGTTAATAATTCAGATACATCTCAAGAGACAGTTAGGGAGACTCTTTATGAGGCGCATCTCCACTGTTAAGGTTATAACGACGTTGTGAGATGTGTTTCCATACAGGTACCACCATTAAGACCGGAACAAATAATGACTATACTCTACTTACATGATGAAACAAACCCAAACGTGTTGGACTACGGTGTCCGTAAGCGTATTTTACAAGTCGCATCTTAATGTCGTAAACTGCCTCTGGAGCATATCCTTATTTCTGTTAATAGAGGTCGCATGTACCATTGATACCACGCTCTATAATTACAGATATCCAAGTCATGGTCATGAAATTTAAATTTGGCTGCGACACAGAAGACATTTCTATTGAGAGATCGTATCTCGATGGGAATCACAATCGACGGAATTGGCAAGTCGGTTAAAGACATTCAATTAAGACCATGCTCATATGTTATGCTTCATATAAAGTTAGGAAGAAAAGGACCCAATCTAGTGCTTGCATGAAATATTCAAACCCGGCTATGTGTAGCTGTAGGTTTATCTATACCTATTATATGATCATAGAAGAAAAACAAATTGCGATCAATGGTCTACTTTCAACGGGATTAATTAAAGAATAAACATTACAGAAGATCCATCGTCTACTGATACTCAATCGATTTCGCATCAATAGTAAAACGGTGTTCAGGAATTCACGCTTGAAAAACTATAGATCGATTTGCTGTTGTTTGATCTGGTTGGGGGGTAATATCCGTTTTCATAGCCACAATGAGCGATTCATTATTCAACATTAATAATTTCCATTGGTTTACTTTATGCTTGAATCCAACTGACTTACCACGTCATTATCAATTTAGTCGTACGGGAAAACAATGTTATACTTTTAAGCTTCTCTCGGTTCCCATAATCATAATGAAAACATAACGCATAGTATCTATGCATGCATATGCATACTATATGTCATAATTATCGTTTTATGGTATAACTAAACATGCCCTACAAAGCATACCTAGCCTTTGCATCTATACTGTATACTAAGCTGCTGTTTAAACTACAGCCAGAATTATCAATTAGCTCGAGCATATGTCAATGTTGTTCTGACTTACAATACACTTTCGTCACAGTTTTTGTGAAAATAAGGAGCATATTTTATTCATCAATAATTTTAAGGCATTTTAGATTTTTAAAATATTAATTTACGTTATGTGTAATGTACATGATGTGACGTCAACTCAGATCCAAAATGTCAATCAGGACGTTATAATCAATATGATGATCGATACATGTGAGACAGAGACAGTACTATCAATAAGTGGCCAACTGATACTATTCTCCGACATTCTCATGTCTGAATAGCCAAATCTAGGTACAGTTACGTACTAGTCTAGGCTATATTTGGACGTTAACTTAAAAACCCGTCACATGTTAAATAATATCGTATTAATCATGCCATGTTACGATGTTATTTTAGTTACGATGTTAATCTAAAATAACATCAACTCTTGTATAGGCAAATACAGGTACATTGTATAGGCAAATACAGGTACATTGCATAGTTATTTGTACTACAAGTTTATGCTATATTTGACGTTTAAAAAAAGTACCCTCAGATTTTAAATAATAATTGATAATTTTGATGATACGAGTTATATTATGAACGAGTTTCGTGAGGACGACACAAACAATAAAAAATACGATGTTTTTCATGGATCGAGACAACAACAAAAATTGTATATGATTTTTTAACTTGATTCCTGGGTATAGGGAGTCCAATGTACTGTGGCTACTGGGGAAATGTGCATGTAAAAAGTTGACACTGACTGATGCTACACCTGCCGTGTAACTAGACTAGTGCTCAATCATGATCAACATCACAACTCGGATCGTCAGACGGACTTCAACAACTATCATTATATTACTGATACTGCTAAACACCATGCAATGCTTAGTTAATATAAATGTAGATCCGGTGTTTTCAGCTGATTGAATGTCTGCCTACATAGGTATCACATAGCATTCACCCATGGCCTTATTATATCGTGACGTTTCATTTATATTTCCGTTTTAACAAATACAACTTGTTAATTAAAAAATATATGAATATTTTAAATTTTATAATACCGTAATAATCTCTATAAAGATAAAGACGTTATGTTGTTCTCTGACTGTGACATCATCTACACACAAGACATTCACGCATTCTTGGCATTTATTTATACCTCAGTTTCTACACTGATGCAAAGAAAGTTAGCGACATCAATTGCAGGGGAAGTACATAACTTTACATAATGCATAATTAGACGCAAACGTCGGCTTGGTGTTTCCAAAGGCATTCACGTACATTCATGGGCAAGTGTTTATAACTGAATGCATTACAAATGTGAGTGGTAGCCTCCGGTGGCTATTCGTCTCGATGCCCCGGGGGCAGACTGCTACCTATGTCTACCGTGTAGCAACATGTGCGTATAGTCAGTGGAAGAAAGGGACAGCCACTGAGTAACCCTGCCTAACCCACTTTCTTGGTCAGTTTTCACAAATGTGTTCGATCAATTCCTTGTAGTTTTATACTATTGCACGTACTAAAACGCATAATTTATATTTCCTATTTCATGATTTAAAAACAAACATCGTTTATTTTAATAAAATACAATTTCTATTTTTAATTGGTTTATGTTTATTTTGCTAGAAAAATATTTTGTTATAGTAATCAATAAAATAAAATGATGTAAATAATCAATAAAATGTAAATAATTACGGAAATAATTATCTAAATTTAATGTAAACAAAAATGGTAGTGGGTTTATGTTTAACAAACACACAGCATTATTCCTTTGAATGGTTTTATGACATAAGCACTGTCAATATTAGCTGTTGGTAATAAACTGTACAGCTTGTTTACCAACCCTCATTCATTTTTTTGCTGAATACAAATGTGTTTATTATTTTTAAATAAGCACTGTCAATATTAGCATGGGCGTAAAAGAAAGGGAAAGGGGTTGGCAGCACAGCAGCTTGTCGACATACTCATGGGAGAAACACTGATGCATGGCACAGCTCCAGGAGCTGTCACGGGGTCATAGGAAACATATGATAACTAGATCTACCTTGTTTATCCATGATCATGTTGGGTTGAGTTGAGACTTGATTCATTGTGACGTTTTCTCTGCCTTGAAAGTGTCGGTTCCAGTCAATCTTAATGGAAAAAAACCACGAAAATAGGTGTCAGTATGTCTCAACACCAATAACAAGAGGTATACATGTACCCGTGGTAGAAACGAGTTATTCTCGATATTGATAAAACGATGTAGATGATACTGACGTACGTGATGTCATCTAAATTTAATATAGAAAAATATTACCGGAAATCTAACATGGAACTAATTATTAATTTGATGTCCTTAAAATAATAATGTATATATATTATAAATGTAATAACTTTGAATTGGATGTGTGTTCATTATACTTACCGCTGCTAACATTGTGCATTGGTGATATTGTACACAACAGACAGCAAAAACCAAGATGAAAGTAATCCAAACGGTATAAATCCAATCTTATCACGTGGAAGGGGGAGGGTGCAACAGTGGATAACACCCCTTACTCCGCAATGTGTATAATAAACTAATATTGCCTCCTCGTCAAGCACACTATCGAGGACGAGTGTTTACTTGACAGCTTATCATAAGGAAGGTGGAGGCAGAATATTTGAGAAGACAGATAGTCCTAAAACTGTGAGTAATATATAATATAGTCCGGCCGAACGCCGACCTGATGTGACTGAGAGATGATCGCGACTGAAGCCAAGAACACGACTGTTGACAAGTTGACAATTTACTGCATGGTTGGAGATGCATGCACCGTGTAGGGGTCTACTGCTCGGGGGAGGCGAAGTGTTACGAACCAAAGTGAAGAAAAAAAACCAGAAACGTACCTTTGCCTTCGTTATTGGTCTGGGACATTATAGGCTTGAGTGAGCGTATGTTGTCGGCTTTCCGGGGCCCTCACAGTCCTATTGGTTCTTCTCCCTTCCCTAGCCAAGTGTAACAGCTGAACCTTCTCAATCAGCCCGATTACTACAACTGTCCATGCGCTCCGGACGCTCAGGTGTGCCGACCACGTCCTGCTCGAACCACCTGAAAACGTCCACACTTTACTGTTACACCAGCTTCGGATACACGGACACTCCAGCCACAAACACCCAGGTATTTTTTAAGGAACAGCACCGATCAACAACAAACATGTCGTCCTCTGATCCAACTTACTACTATAGGTGTGTTTCCACCGGCCTACCTACCTGTGTTTACCTGTTCAGGCTGTTGATCAAAGCAGATGCCGCAGTCCACGGCTGAGTAACGATGCCAGGCAGTTGTAAAGTACTTCAAGACACACTATAGCCCCGTACCCAGAGTCTTGGAGTGAGCTGCAAACTCGTGTAAAGGCAGCTTGTTGCTTCTAGTCCATACAAGGATTGTACCCCATTGTAGAGCTCGGGCCTTTTCCCCGAGTCATGCATATTAAAAGTTGTTCTCGGTCCGTGATTGGTCGAGCGTATCGTAGGCCGCCATAAGCCTCTCTCCGCTAAAGGCAGCACCGGATTCGAGGAGGGCGAGAGAGGGATAGAGAGAGTAAAGATATACCGACTACCTTAAAAACGGTGATTCTTATTTCCAATCGACCTAGCATAGCCTATTCTAGTCTTATTCATTTTTCCACAGCTGGCCATATAACTATTAACTGACGTTTTATTCCCCACTCTTGGGCTTTGATGTACGTTGTGTTGCCCGTATTGCGCACTTTCCAACACAGGACTCGGTTACCTGCTGAACGCGTTCATATGTCAAAGCCCTCGAGGGAGGTAGGACTGACGTAGTAATGAAGTATGCAGTTGTAGGTAAACGTTGCCAGATAATCAGATGCATTCACTTGTCGTGTTTCCTACGGCATACAAACTCCCTCTGTACGCTGTGTGTACCCAAATGTGTGAGAGATGTACCCGGACAAACTACCAGATACACACACGACAGGTGTATACCGACAGCTTGAAATAGGTACACGTGGTGTACACCTCTCTCCCTGCAGTGAGCTAGTCTACAAGATGTCATATATCCTTCTCAGACTAAGCTTGTAGGCGCATTAACCTTGCCTTGACACCAATACGCAGACTACTGTGTATAAGCAAGAACAACACTGACATTGTCCATGTTTTATTTCCTTCTACCACAAGAAATTTCATCAAGTAATAAGAAGAATAAATGGATGTATTTTTTTTCTCTATGTGTGTAATCCCCGTAATTATCACCTGTCGCCAATAATACGATCTCATAAAAAGACGACAGACACCGTTTTTATGTCGCTTGAAACACAGCATCCGGTCGCGCACATTTTAAGATATTTTAAAGAAGTTAAGAACAAGGAAACAACGCTCAGCGTAGTATTCACGTCACTTGAGCCAATGCTGTCAAAACACATTTGCCAGTAATCGCTACTGTAAAGTTTGCAAACAATTAATTGGAGCGACGCTGTTAACGTCATTTATGGATGTTTTTCTAGCTATAAAAACACAGGGGTAATTAATAGTACTTGTCACTGTTCGTAGGCATTCCTCCACTCATGCGCTAAGTCTGACCATTGTCTCTCACACTTTTCGTTTCTTTTCAGATCCCGATTCGGGGCCAGTCTACGTTGCCTCTGGCGTTGATAATGCAATACCACCACCGCCATTCCCTCCCATACAATCTAGCTACTCCTCAACTTGTAATTGTATTCCTTTTTGCACGTGGCTTTTAGAAGAAATGCTCCCGGCAGCTGGATATTAAAATTATGTCATCCGTTTACAATTACAACTTTTCTCACACATTTTTCAATTTAAAGTTTTACTGTTATTCTCTGTCATATAAACAGAGTTTTTTTGGGTTGTTGTTTCACTTCTACACCCAACCCTATATCGCTGTTTAAAATATTTTAAACATATAATTATTTTCTAATTGCATTCTATATATATATAAAGCAATGAGAAAATGTTAAAAACATGTATTCAATTCGGAATATTCATCCTGACGAGAAATGCAATATGTTTAGCCCCTCGCTAGGGCAGACAGCATAAACATGTCATAAAACAGAAAAATGTTATTTTGACGCACCATGGGCGTCCAACGAGTGACACCCTCACGCATACACCCCACTTCCAAACCAGGGTTAAAAACAAGCCCAAGCTTGGCCCAGGCCCACAGATCTTGGTACAGGACGCAGAGGTCAGCCGTCAGCTTGTTTATAGGATATACCCGGGGTTTACGCGTGTTTTCACACCCCAGCTACCCCTTGAATACAACTGCGATATAGAGCGACCCCCAGTGTACAGTTATTACTAAAACACTATTGTCAAACTATTCTATTTCGGGCCACAATAACGATCCCCCGGCTTAAAGAATTCGCAATTCATTTACAAGCGGGAAACCCCCTGAAGTGAAAGAGTAAAGAAAAGGACTATTTGATCACCGCGAATATATTTGCGGAATAGATGTTAGTGATTCGCCTGGGTGTTTGGTGGAGTTCTCTAGCCCTTAGAAAAATACCCCCACTCCGACTCTCTGTCTTTTGTGCCGGGGGAAACGACATATGAATCAGAAATTGTTCCCACATTTGGCGTTAAACTTGGGTGTTGACACTGCAGATAGAAATTTTTTTATTCAAATACTCCATTTTACACGCCAGGGTCTCAATAGGATTATTGGATTATCTTTACATTTCTTCAGCAGTCCACTCGACAAAACGTATTTGATAATAAGAAAATATATACACATATGCCATGGTATAGGGATATGTTCGAGAATGATACGTTGGCATTGTGTGTTTTTTCGGTCCCCAAATAGCGTACATTCTGATTGAAATATATCATAATTTCTGTGACAGCTAAGACTAACTTAATAAGATATCCTCCTTACCAAGGCCGTAAACAATAGTATGCAATTGGAGTACTGTATACCCGGTATACCCATACTTATCCGTTTACCATATACACAACCAATGGCGGTGCCTTGACGATGTAAACAGATATGTTTATGGGAAAGAGTTCATACTAGACATACATACTAAAATGGTTTAAATAAATCACACATCACTTATACATTGCCATTTAGTCAACAAGCCTCTTCCCTGCATTTCAAATGATTGAAGCAGTTTTGCGATACATTAGAAA
>JAUTCA010169953.1:0-14294 GCA_032362005.1 Nodopelta heminoda | reverse complement strand
AATAATGTAATGTCATGGCATAGCAGACTTTAATGTCATGGCATAGCAGACTTTAATGTCATGGCATAGAATAATGTGCACACATTGAATCCTCTGATCATGCGAAAGTTTCCACAACACACAGAAAGAAATGAAGTTGAAGAGAGAAAGCAAGGATAGCTCCACACAATGTTCTGATTAATTCGAACATGGAAAAGTACCGTAGTCACTTTTGGGGAAGTTAGAATTATTAGGGAAATATGCTATTCCTATCATATAAAAAGAAATAATACAGTATTTTTTAAATGTTGTGTTCTGGTCGTGCTCTACAAGGTTGTATGGTAAAGATATTTCCATTAACATTTATGAAATAACTATTTTCAACTTCAACATACCAGTACATTTAAATGGCATCTAAATTTTATTCAGAAATTTGTATATCCCCTTTCTCACCCAAAAAGAAAGTTTAAGAAGGCAACTTATATCAATTCATTTGGGATTTAATTTTGTTTTAACTATAAACTCGAACATTGCAGATAGTTTTCATCCTTTACATGCTAATAATATTTAATAAATAAAAGTTACCATGCTCAAGGTGAATATTTCTCAATTTAAGTTAGAAAATTGGTAAATTTCCAAAATAAAATATATATTATTAGAATCCAAAATAAATATAAGCAGTACTTTGGGATTTTCAAATTACATAATAACATGTTCGAATTAATATCACTATTTCAGAACAAATAAAAGTTTAATTAAACAAATATTGCCTCCAAATCAAACTTTAGTGCAAATCAGTATATATATAAAGTGAGGTTAAATTAATTCCATAACCAATACCTCTTCTTATTGCGAATAATTTTAACTGCGACTGTTTGGTCAGTTTTATAGTCGTAACATTTGACCACTTGACCAAAAGAACCTTTCCCCAAAATCTCCAGCATTTCATAGCGAAACACAAGCTGATCATGCAGCACCTGTGGGGAAAGCAGATGGCAAGCAGGGAATAAGCAGACGGGCAAGTAGAGTAAGCAGACGGGCAAGTAGAGTAAGCAGACGGGCAAGTAGAGTAAGCAGACGGGCAAGTGGAGTAAGCAGATGGGCAAGTAGAGTAAGCAGACGGGCAAGTAGAGTAAGCAGACGGGCAAGTAGAGACTATAAGCAGATGGGTAAGTTGAGAAGGAACAAATTAAATATATGAATAATATATTGAGGCTACAAGTATGAAATGGAGAAAAGAGGATAGAAGCACATGCAGAATATATGACTGATACATAGAAAGTGAAAGTACAAACCTGGAAAAAACAAACATGCAAAATATTAATTTTGACAGAGGATTCAACGCACAACATAAACACCTCTACAAATCTTAAACTGGATGCAAACAAAAATCACCAAGGAATGACATGGAATGGTTGAATGGTATTGTAGGAACAGATTTCACATGTATATTACATTTGTATATTTTTTTCCATTCAGTATTATAGAATTACAACCACACATGCCCCACATTCCTCATATAGTACCTTTTTCCAATTCCCAAAAGCCTTTTGGTATTAATTCTTTATATGTATAACTTCAAAAGGACTTGCTAAAATGTTCAATATTCTTTGTTTACAGAAACCAGTAAATTACCAGTCAATACAGCTATTTTGGTAAAATAGGAAATTAAAAACATCCCCAAAATATTTCCTAGTATCCTTGTTACATAATGAACAAACTTGCAATGTGATGTGTTCCTAAAGACCTGCATACCAATACTACAGATTATCATAGTTTACAAGCTTTCAACAGGAACCAAACAAAAACCAATTTAAGCTGAAAAATTAGAACCAATTATATTTACATTATTCCAAAATAGAACGAACTTTGGATAGAAAAAGCAGACCTTTCAGGCACTGGTTCAATTTCATTAAGTAACATTTGTAAAAATATGACAGCTTCCCAAATAACTGAGGTAATGGCTTCAAATATACTCTATCGAGTTTCTGTCAATGACTGATATCAACTGTATTAACCTTCTCCTTGCTGGAGGCATCCAGAGGTGCCCTGTGTGGCAGAGCTCATAACTAACTCATCTGGAACAATTCAAGATCAATCTAGCTAAATACCTGTTAAACAAAGCTTACATTGATGATAATATAGTGTGTAGCATATAGGACCATGTGTGTGTACATTTAGTGCAAAAGTATTACAAGTATAAACTATAAATAGATAATGATGTTTGCTCACTAATTACTCAACCATTGCATGTTACTCATCAGGAAAACAAGTGTACAATGTATAAGATATTTCTCATTTTCAGAAGGAGATTTTCCAACAAAGTAAAATTTAAAAAATCATAATTCCATATGTCTCTAAACATATGAATGTCTGTACATATGCCGCTACTATGGTTAGCAATAAATATAGCAGTGCACAAGCGGAAGATTGAATTGCATTCCGCACTATCAGCTTTGCCAAATTCCTCACTTTGTACTGCTAATCTCCTTCCTCCAAAGCTGAGACTATACCAGAGTATACCTGAGTATACCAGAGTATACCAAAGTAAGCCTAGGTTACCATCAACAATTAGCCACATAGCCATGCACTAAAGGGTGGGGTGAACTAATATAAACAACAAACTCCAGTTTATGACATCTATGTACCTCTTCTTATTTCTGATAATTTTGACCGCGAATTCTTTGCCGATCTTGTAGTCGTAAACCAAGACCACCTGGCCGAATGATCCTTTGCCGATCACCTCTAGGACTTCGTAGCGAAATACTAGATGATCACCTATTACCTTCAAGTGGGGGAAGAAATGCAAGCTGTACTACATGTGTGCAAGACACTCTGACGTGCAGTACAAAACATACAAACACACTTGTTGTAAAAACATAACAAATACACTTGTTAAAACATAACAAACACATTTGTTGTATAAACATATGTACTGCATAGTCGATCAATTTAGAAACAATATACATGAACAAGTAGATAAAACTGGCCCTGAGATTATGAAACTTTCTTTAGTACAATTTCATGCTCAACTCGCAGTTTTGTTCACAAATCACCATATAAAATCTGAGCTTGAGCATGAAATCATACTGAAAATGTTTCGTGATCTCCAGGCCTGGTATATAATTAGGTAATCTGGTAAGCAAGTGTGTACACATACTATTATGTATTTCCATGTAAAACTCTCCAAATATAATGGAGGAAATAAAGACCGTTCATTTATTCTTTCCTTCCTAAGCATATTGATATGTCTCGGTATTAAATATATTTTGTGGCATCACCTAAATGTTTATTTTTTTTAATAACCTATATATCACCTATGCAGCTACTGTTAGGCTTGTAGATCATTTTATCTTTGACTATCACATTTAATTCTCGCTGCCCCCATTATAATGTGTGGACCTGCATTGAATTTCACCACTAGCTACACGCATGTATATTATAATTATTGTTACACTTCAAGAATTATTATGGAGGAAATAGAGGCTCTACTGATTATAGGTACCTTACAAAATAAGTGTGTGTATCTTCTAATGATTGCACAAGTATAACATTTCACATCTAAAGAAACAAACCTATCAAAATTCCTAAAACTCTACAACTGGCAGATGCCTGACAGAAAATAATAAATAATAAAATATAAATTAACACAATGACAAGATCTATTGTAACCAAACTTTGAAAGGAAATTACATTAATATATCAAGCATTATATTCTACCTCAGTAACTAACTTAATATGTAGTAAAATACCCACATCAATCGAAAATATCATAGATATCAATTACTGTAATTGCTTAGAAACGTGTCTATTTAAACCTTGATGCATTTTATAGACCCCTTTACAAGCCTTGTGTAGCCATGCAGAAAAGGGGGGGGGTGCACCATGGACAATTCCGCAGAGTTAATGTAATAGGGTATTTGTTCCACGCCAGTAGGCATCGGCTAATATAGATCACTGTAAGTCACTCTGATATCACGCCAACCGAGCTGCCGAGGCAGGTTACGGCCGTCTACATTCAGCTCAAGACAACGAAGACAGCACGTCTCTCTCTCTCCCATAAAACTCTATAACTCATACGTTAACATGCTTGTCTTGATTGCTACCCTTCAATGAAATTCAAATTTTTAAAGCACAGAATTTAGTTATCAAGATTATCTTTGCATGCAGTATTACATGTAATAAAAAAACAAATGTTTTTTATATTTTTTGACATAAGATTCCTAACTAGGTAAAAACAGGAAACAAAATCATGCATGCAGTGTAATACCAACAACTATGCTCTGTTCTAAAATTGATAAATGTTCTAAATATAGGCTGACCTTTCTTTCCTGTGGACCGCCATTTTATTGCAAATACAAATGATTATGGGACATTGGGAGGGATTTCACACCAAGAAAATTACACCAGTGTCAGAATGATGCTTGGAAATGTCATTAAGTCGGGGGGGAAAAAAGATAGTTGTATCAGAAATAAGTAATAACCCTTTTAGTGATTATTTACCTATGCAAAGATGATCTTGTCAATTTAATACTTTCTCTTTGTACACAATCTGTGGTTTATAATGGGAATAGCATACCGTAGTGACACCTGTTGGTCAGAAATTTGCTCAAACATAGCTCAGATCAGAAGATGTCAGTTTCCATGAAAACTAAACAGATATATGACCATAAGTATAACTAATTGATATATAAACACATACCTTGATGTAAGATCCATTTTCGTCATCATAACCGTTATTTTGTTGTGCTCCTGGAATTCCTTCAATTTTCTTGGCCTCAAGGCCCATGAACCAAATTTCAGGATAATCCAAAATTTCAGTCTGTTCAAACTGCGAAAGTTTACTCCTGTATAATTTGAGTGCCTCTGGAAGGGAGAACATGGAAAAGTTTTACACTACTTGGTCAATACAAATATCTGCTTAATAATTTGATTTGAGGAGTTACAGAAGTAGACAATTGATCGATACTTTATTAACCTTCAGGAAATTCTGACCACATTCAAAATTTACTATACTATCGGTAATGATAATGATACAGGGGCGGATACAGACTTTCAAGTTAGGGAGAGCTCAAAGTGTATTTTTGAGAGGGCTCATAATTTCACCATAATACATAATATATGTTTATTGAACAATATTTTCCAATTCTATGGGGGGGGGGCGGGGGCACAAGCCGCGTGAGCCCCCCTTGGATCCGCCCCTGTGATAGTAATAATAATAATATTTAATAATTTAAAATTAAAATTAAAATAATAATAATAATAATAATAATATAAATAATAATAATAATAATAATAATAATAATAATAATAATAATAATAATAATAATAATAAAATATAAAATAATGATAATAATAATAATATAAATAATAATAATAATAATAAAAACAATATTTTTAATAAGAATGATAATAAGAAGAAGAACAATAATAATAATAATAAGTAGATTTATATAGTGCATTCCTTAAATTACACAAATCATTTTGCATTCCTACAGCACTATTCCTGATGACTCATTGAAAGCCACAAACAGTGACACATGTTCTACAATCACCAATCATCGCTAACATCCCTGAGCACAGGGCAAACTATTTCTTTCTGTAAAGACAAAATTTCGGAAACCAAAAATCACATGATCATTTTGAAGATGCTGCTGCACGTACCAGCAGGGGTCATGGGGATCTTGTTGCCATACTGGTCCCGTTTGGTCCTCTCAGCCGTCAGTGAGGACGTCCCGGACACGCCGTCCGTCTGCTTGAGCTGTGGCAGTGTGTTGTTGTTCTGCTCTGGTAGTGGTTCAGGGTGGTGCTTGTGGCTGTGGCCATGCCGCTCGGTGTTCAGGTGGGGCAGGGTGGTGGTGGGTGCCACTGACTGCACGGGCTTCGGCTGTGTCGTCACGGAAACAGAGGACAGGGCTTACTTACTTACAGAAGATGATTTATATATATTTAAATCATGGCTACCCCTTCCCAGCCGTGCGTTATTTTCCCCAAATTGACACATTGAAGCAATTTTGGGCATATAGAGCATGGCTGAGGGCAATTAAAGCATGGTTAGGGGCATATAAAGCACGGTTGAGGTGGAAGAATTTGGAACTACTTTCAAGTACCGGTAAGATATTTTCTAAATATATTTGCCTCTGGTTACCTCGTCGTCAACAGGCTCAGGCTCAGTCGCACCTCGACTATTATCTGAGCCTGTCGACGACGAGAAACCGTCTCCTTGGTCATTAACTATATATATATATAACCATGTGTGCGATACATAGAGAATCTCCACTGAGTGTATTATATTAATATCAATGTTATTCTACAAGTTGATAAAAGTAAGCCAAATCAGAGGCTTTGCCAAGGAGTTTTTATCAACGAGTAGGATCATGCTGATATCAAGATACGAGGTAGAAATTCTATTTATCATACAAGTACATCATTCTTAAGCTATTTAAGAAGCAGGGCCTGTGTTCTTGAAAGTCCTAAGAAGTTCATAAGTACTAATAATTTACCGAAATGGTTTTCTGCTTATGTTAATTTTTGAAGAGATCTTTTCTTTCTAACTAAGAAGTTCTTAGCTAAGAGGTTTTGAGAACACAGGCCCTGGTGTAAACATACTGAAACACACCAATTCATTCATCAACATCACAATATGAATAGGGTCATAAAGATATGAATTTAAGTTAATTTACTAACATTTATAGTTGTATCACAATATCAATTGAAGTTGTGTCACAACGGTACAACGGTATAGGTGCTTCTCGGAGATCAAAATTATGCTTCCAAATTTTGCATTGGTTTCCTAAATTCTCATTGGACATTTTTTTTAGATGGCTTACCTCCAAACTATAGTGGGAATTTTTTACGCGATTTGTGCTGGAGGTCTGCTTCTGTGTGGGGAGTGATGTGGAGTGTGAGATCTGGTTGCCATAGCGATGTTCTCCGCTCACTCGGTGGGGACGATGGAGACTGCCATGCTGAGGACTCTGGAAGTAACGACAGACGTGGAATATACTTGACTGACAGACGTGGAATATACTTGACTGACAGACGTGGAATATACTTGACTGACAGACGTGGAATATACTGACAGACGTGGAATATACTTGACTGACAGACATGGAATATACTTGACTGACAGACGTGGAATATATTTGACTGACAGACGTGGAATATACTGACAGACGTGGAATATACTTGACTGACAGACATGGAATATACTTGACTGACAGACGTGGAATATATTTGACTGACAGACGTGGAATATACTTGACTGACAGACGTGGAATATACTTGACTGACAGACATGGAATATATACTTGACTGATAGACGTGGAATATACTTGACTGACGGACGTGGAATATATACTTGACTGACAGACGTGGAATATACTTGACTGACGGATGTGGAATATACTTGACTGACGGACGTGGAATATATACTTGACTGACAGACGTGGAATATACTTGACTGACGGACGTGGAATATACTTGACTGACAGACGTGGAATATACTTGACTGACAGATGTGAAATATAGCCGCACACACAACTGAAGAACATTTTATCACTTAGAATATGGCAGCTTGGCTTGCATACTCCCAATGCAAGGTGTTAAGAGTGCATACTGATCCACTAACAGGGTAATCCGTAAATGTATGGTAGTGCTTTATAGTATGGAGTTTGTGCATGGAAAATGTACGCGTTATTATTACGGTAGCAATTCTGGAAATTTATCCGGAAATTCTGTCATTTTTTCTAAATATTGTACCCAATTGTGTCAATATAATTTTGGACATGTTTATTTTAGCTTTATATTATTTTAATAGTGAAGAATTCTTCAAATATATAAGCTTATGGTACTCTTCAAGAACTCGCAGACACACTGCAAGAATGGCACCAGATTCCTCAAGCTAAGCTTCAACATTTGGTAGAAAGCTTCCACATTAAATATCTTATGGCTCTTAATTTATTTTGTTGAGTGTATATTTTCATGGCTCTCATGGTTTAAGCAGAACTGTTGATCTGCTTGCAAAGTAGCTGTGACCAACAGACGTTCAAGTGATGGTAGTAAAGTTGAACTGTCGTAGAGAGATTACTTTGTCAGAAGTGTGCTCCTCCACCACGGCTTCCCTGCCACACTTACGCCCACAATGAAAAGCCAGGACATAAATTAAAGGTGGCAACAATCCAAAACCTAACTCTAATAAAGAAAGCAAAGTAGTAAAGTATCCTACATTAGATCTTCATAATATAATACAAAATGTTATGGGTGAAATGAGACAATATAATAATCAAGTTAACACGTAAAGGTTTGGTCATCATTCTGCACTGTGTGACTATCAGTCAGGACAGTGAACCTATGACTAACATTGCACTATAAGCATGAACTACTGAACACAATAACCATCAGTGTCAAGCAATAAAATAGACATATCTATATACTTATGTCCACAATCTTTACAACCCTTTGCAATTAAACATGCAAACCCCCTGTAAAACAGCATTCACCATTGCAATAAACAGTAACGCAATTTCTCATGTGGAAATGAATTATCCTGCAATTTCTCATGTGGAAATGAATTATCCTGCAATTTCTCATGTGGAAATGAATATAACATTAAACATTAAAAAAATGTTTATACCATTGTTAATTTTTTAGGAATGCAACTTCTGCCTTGCTGGGGAGTGTCGCAGACAAGGTACCGTTTCTCCAGGGTGGAGGCACAAGGTGTCACAAGTTTCAATGTCCTTTTCTCTGTGGTTGAAACATTAGGAGTCACAAGTTTCAATAACCTTTTTTCTGTGGCTGAAGCATTAGGAGTCACAAGTTTCAATGATCTTTTCTCTGCATTAGGAGTCACAAGTTTCAATGCCTTTTTCTGTATAGTTGCGGCAATAGGTGTCACAAGTTTCTTTGCACGTTTCTCTGGGGTGAAGGTTTTAGGAGTCACTGTTTTCTGTGACATCCTTTGATCGATACTTAAGTTTGTTTCTCCCAGTTTCTCAAAGCTTTCGTTGGTCTGACTGGCATAAACCTTTGTCTTTGCATCACTACTTTTTCCACGTGGACTTTTAACCAGCCAAGCAATTCTGCTCTGACCGACGGCTGATTTAGCGCTAGATAGCCGTGTTGCTACGCTAGCTTGCTTGAGTTTCGGCAATTCCCTGGACTTGATGCTTACATGGGAATGACCAGTACCTCTGTAGAGAAAAGCTTGTTTGATCTGGATGTCATTCATGGACATTCTTGAAGAATCACGTCTACGAAAATTGGAATCATTCAGTCCAAAGTTCATGTTAGCCTGTCTTTCATTATTGGAGTAGCGGCCGTTTCCACTTAGAAATATCTCGGTTCCAATATTTGTTCTTCTCCGGATGTATTGTAGGCCTTCATGGAAATCTTCATGTGATTCCTGGCGTGAATCCTGGCGTGAATCCTGGCATAGATCCTGGCGTGAATCCTGGTCCAGGTATCCAGTGTGGTCATGGTGGAGAGCCCAGGGGGTGTCCAGAGGTCGGAGACTACTGCTGTCTGACTGCCTCTCACTCTGTCTGGAGAAATAGCCGCTGTCTCTGTTCATGTCTCTGTTCATGTCTCTGTTGATGATGTCTCTGTTGATGATGTCTCTGTTCATGTCTCTGTTCATGTCTCTGTTCATGTCTCTGTTCATATCTCTGTTGATGTCTCTGTTCATGTCTCTGTTCATGTCTCTGTTGATGATGTCTCTGTTCATGTCTCTGTTGATGTCTCTGTACTCACGCCTCCTGGAGGGGCAGGGAATCTGCAGAGGTCTGGAGAGGCTGGTGCTGGGCAGTCGACCACATCCAGCAAGGCACTTTTGCCCTGGTGGTGGTGCTGCTGCTGCTGCTGGTGGTGGTGGTGCTGCTTGTGGTGGTCGTGGTATCGGCAGCACTCTTACTGGCATCTCTGGCATCATGGATGGAATGTTCTGCAGACCCGTGCTGTGTGGAAGCGACGGAATACATGACACTGCGAACCACATCATGAAAACGTAAATCTTGCCTAATTATTATTCGTCTGAAATATAACTATAATCCCGATTTGTCTGCATCTTGTCCAGCATTGTGTCCACAGCCATAGCACAGCATTCTAATACTCTTCTCCTAATGAAGCAAACCGACAGAACGCAAATACTTCACCGAATGGCGTGTCTCCCGAATGGCGGGTCTCCCGAAAGCAAGGTCCACAGAATGTACACTTCCTGCCAACATCGTGGAAATCAATTGTTACAATGTGGAACATGTCACAAGGACAGAAATATCAAGGACACCCATGAGGCGATCCTGTGGTCATCTATCCAAGCTGTCCCACATCCTCATCCTCCATCAAGCACAAACGACCAATGTTCCAGAGCACTGAAAAGACAGTCGTCAAACTCCAGAAGAAACAGGAAGATCTCAGCACAGGTCTTTCTTGACCACAGGGCAAATGATAAACGTGTCTTTTCCCCCTTTAATTACGCTAGTTTTAAAGTATATTGATAGTCTTCCTGACCAGCATCGTGGCCAAAGCATCTAGTTAGTATGAAGCACATGCCTACCACACATTCAGCTGACACAGAGATAGTCAAGTGTGATAAAGCATAGAATATGTGTCAACTTACGTAATCTGATAAAACTAGTATAACTTATTAATAGTGAATGTAATAATAGACAAAGGATGAATGGTGTCACTATGATTTCTACAAAGTATTTTATTATGCAAATTGCATTAAAAGTACACAATTATTAGATACATTCAATATTTATTCCACAATTTTCATATTTAATATTTCACCTGCTATTAATTTACAAATTTGTAAATATATGTTTATTTTTTTCCCCCTTTTTTCTCTCTACAATTTATATATTATTTATTTCTCTATTTATCCTATGATTCATACATATCTTATGCTTTTTCTACTTATACCACAATATGTGTACTTAATGTTTCATCTATTTTTACTCAATAATATAAAATTACAATTGACGGTTAGACATGATTTAGTAGCACTACTACATTCACCAACTAAACCAAATATCCTCTGAGTTATAAATACTATCTGTGAAAACATACACTGCCTTTACTCAATTTAGACAAAGTGCCCTGGATAAAGGTAATATCTAGTTGGATGTCAAACATGAATACTGTTTTTATGCATGCTGTGCTGTAAATCCTGTGTTTATGAATGTAACAATACAAGTATGCCCCCTGCAGTGCTGTCCAATCTAGACCAACACAGTGGTCATGGTGTCGATAGCGTGTCACTTTAAATCTACTCGAGTCCCCATACTTGATCCATTTTAGTCTATCACAAGCAGAAATTAATCTATTGATAAAAAGACAAAATTCTATATCTCTTTAATAAATATATAAATTGTGTGTGTTTTTAAATTTAAGATTTAAAACCCTATATCACTTTAAAATTTAATATAGAAATTCTGTAGGTTATTAAATTGAAGATAAAAAATAAAAAAGATAAATAACAGTGTTAGTTTGCCCTTGGTTATCTGAACGTGACAAGGTATATTAGATAGGTCATGCATACCACTATATTATCATCTCAGTCATATCTTTCAAGTGACCCAATGCACAGATTGATCACAGGTAATTTATAATCCTTGTATAAGACGGGGAAAAAATGCGTACTTGACTAGCTACATATTGACATCATTGACTGGGTGCTAAGCTACAAACGTGAACATATCTCCAGCATACAGAACCACATGCTGTATCCTGGGTGGTCCATCTCCAAGGTCCACACAACTTGATCAACAAGACTTAATCCAATAGGGACATAGGACATATCCTTGCAGAACACACTCTTCCACATCCGTGATAGAATCATGAAAAGAATCACATGATGATGTCCAGTCAGATCTCATTGCAGTCTCCATGTAATCCAGCCAGACAATGGACGTGCCCATGTATTAAACTTGAAAAATATTAAATTTCATTTGAACTAGTCAGTGACTAGAATCAGTCAATCGATCAATCAATCAATAGATCAATGGGTAAGGTCTCCACCCCAGAGAAAGAGTTAGTGATGCAAAAGTCGAAAGTGTAACACAGATGTTACAAGCAATGTTTAGTATACTCAAGCAAGTCGAAAATGAGCCAGGTTTCTCAAAATGTGTGGTACATATACCAGTACCTGCGCACCTTTGCGTAGTAAACATCCTACCCTTCCCTTTCCATCATCGTAAAGAGGTAATCAAGTTCAAATCAGTCCAACCTGTTTTGACATACCATTAATCTGACCCATCCTACCTCAAAGAAATAAATATGTTCAAAGAAAAAAAACATATATTGCATGAAATCTGACCATAAAACTTTAAAAATTAATATGTTTTACATCATTATTTGAAGGTGGAATGGGAAAAGTCTGTGGATAATTCCACAAACATACATCCTGGTGTTTTCGCTCATCCGCGACTGATTGGTAAAGCCAGGCTATTCCGGCAGCACATGAGAGTTGCAGCGGTGCGGTTCCCTGAACTTCCCTGCCCCCGTACACCACTCAGCCTACAAACCAGTCCCGAGACTCAGTCGTGCGCTTAACAACATTTACACCTGTGTACAGATCACACGGATAGATTTCTGAGCAAATATCTCACAAACACTCCGCCACTCGTATACCAGCATACCAGCGTGGACTCTAGCTTTAACTATATGTCTGCCGGCTCCTAAATAAACAGCCGTAACAAGTCGTTGTATGTCGTCATAAAGTACAGTGCATTGGTACCTGTGCCTGACATCTCAACACAAACTTAAGTCACCAAAATAACTTCAGTCTTAGTTTTTATTCAACTTTGAGAACACTCACCATTTTGCATTTCTTGAAAAAAGTTGTTCTAATAGTTACCAAAAGACTTTATCTCAGAAAAAAATACTCAATATAAAAACTGAGTTTTAAATCTATGATTCTAATTTTTATTTTCAAGACATCAGGGCTTGGCACTGAGATTATGAAACTTTTCTGAGTACAATTTCCTGCTCAACTCAGTTTTATTCACAAATCATCATGTAAAATTTGAGCTTGAGAATGAAAATGTACTCAAAATGTTTTGTAATCTCAATGCCTGCATGGTCCTCCAACAAAACCTCTCTTGTTTTTATAGGACATATTTTTATAACATAACATTATTGATGTCTGGCTCACATACACAGCATACAAACAAATCTCTTCGGGGTTTTTCTTACGTGAAACAACATAAAAATATTTGCTTAAGTCAACGTCAGTTCAGTGTCAAGGCCTTAAGGTAGATAGAATTATTTCCAACTTTATTGTGTTGACTGTTCCACATCATTAAGACTTCATGTATGTTTGTTGTACATTTATATCATGGCAAGTATGTGTACATAAAATAAATATGCGTACATAAAACAGCACGTTTCGGCATTCTGAAAATGTCTAAACAGGGATAGAAAAAAAAAGAAAATAATAATATCATCTGTTACTTACGAGCTATCTAATTTTTCCCCTGACATGGAATGGTGGAAATATACTCATCAAAATTAATTAAGGACCAGGAGACTTTCCAAATGTCTGCAGGCTCCAGGCACTCTTAAAGAACTTGCAGACACATTGGAAAAAGAATGACACCCAATTCTTCAAACCAAATTCTGAAATGTTATCGAAACATTCCATACAAAATATTTGTTGGACCTTAATATATATTGTTGAGTATATTTTGAAAGATACAATTAAGTATACAGTAAAAGTGATTATAAATATGCCAAGAGAATGCACGGTGTACTTTGAATTACTAGTATTAGCTCTAATTTGGTAAAAGAATTATGATCTAAAGCTGTGGTTGGTTGTCTTTAATTTAACCCTCTCCCTGCTGGATTAGGCCAAAGCACTGCTCATAGGGCATCTCTGGTTGCCTTCAGCAGGGAGAGGGTTAAAACATCCATATCAATTCAAACAGATCACTCAATAAACCATGAAAATTAATATTACGTAATTGTTGGACCAGGCCATACTTCCATGACCAAATCTCACAGAACAAAACAATATTCAGCTGGTGTTATTCACTTTTAACCCTCTTCCTGCTGGATTAGGTACAAGTACAGCTCTTAAGGGCATTTTTGGTTGCCTTCAGCAGGGAAAGGGTTAAAAGGCTTCATAATTGAAAGATTTTATTTATTTTATATTATTTATTCAATTTTCCTAGATTTTATTTAGGAGATAGACATATGTGACCCAGCACAGCAAATTCAGTCACTTGCCCCCAAAATTAATAATTGAGTTATTGTTATAATCAATTTCTTCATTCATTCCCCATTACAATTATGCAAAAAATATCAAGCTATCT
>JAUTCA010168842.1:0-14298 GCA_032362005.1 Nodopelta heminoda | reverse complement strand
ATAAAATGCCAAGAAACCTAACGGTTCGTGCTGTGTAGGGTCATTTTCATTTTTGGCCCTTGGCTCCCCGACTAATAATTAAGAGCATAGTTTTTATTTTGGCTTTAATTTCTTTTTTTACATTTGGACATTAAATCAGTAACTAGAACACTGGGCAATACTTATGGCATACAACAAAGAGTAGTCAGCTGACATGAATTTGAAGTACAGTATAAAACATGACTTTTGGGCATATACGCGATTATCTATTGTGTTGGTATGCCGCGCATAATACATACCTCTGTATATGCAATATTAACAATAATTTGAGTAAATTCATTTTGTAATTATTCATTTATTTTAATGGAACATAATACATGTATATACTAATCTATAATCCAACACATATTTCAATTACAAATTAATTATACATTTTAGCTAGATATTAATAACATAATTGTTTTTATTGTATATACTTCCTCTCATGATCGAATTGGATGGCTCACTTTTATATTGATTCTGTGTTTTATTTATTATATGTACCATATTTTATGTTAAATTAGACGTAAATATAAAATATATGTCTGTAAAATATGCAAAGTTTCAGAATTACTGTAAATCCCTACAAGCTATTTTTTCTATATAATTCTATTTTTGATCAGAATGGTTGTATTATTTATACAGTTATTTAAAACTGTATACACATGTGGAAAATAACGTAGTATTCCTGGCATATTAAATGTTGCATCTGTGTTATAACGTGAGAATCTCCTATTTTCATGATATCTTTTCATGATGGTGAACAAATACAAAATACATCCTTCCTTAATACTTTAGGAAAGGGGTTCTTAATTGTCACATCCAAAACAAATATTTACAGAAAAGAGTATTATCTGACTCAATGCAAAGTCATGACAAAATAAATAACAAGATGCCCGTGAACCTGTGTTCTGTTGACGGAGATATACCGTAATTGATCTTTTGCATTAATTCTGGGTTTTAAGGCGAAGACAATCGTACGTGTTTCACTTTCGTCTCATCTGATTAGTAAAATGTCAATATCATAATATTTAAATAAGTTTTGGTTTAATTGATGTTTATTTAGAAAGGAACAGTTAGATGGAATAATATATTTTGGGATATGTTGATTATTGTTTTAATACCCACATGTGTGTGAGTGTGTGTATGTGTGTGTGTGCGCGTGCGTGTGTTTGTGTGCGTGTGTAAAATAGCCAATTATCGTTTTACTTTAATTTTAGATTCATGTGTCCACCTTAATTCCAAAACATTGTGTTTATATATACTATAATAAGATTTCTTTGTAAACCCTCATATAGTAGTTCTTGGTATATCAGTACTTTTATGCATTGTATACCCACTGAGCATGTTCATTGACTAAAACTATTAAAGCAAGGGGAAGTCCAACTGTTACGCTCAGATAGTGAACTTGACATCGCTTCTCTATGTCAAGTGCACAGTTGATCACATTGGTTCACTTTCTAATTTAAAATATTGGCTTAAAAACAAATGACACATTTTCTCTCTGAAATATGACCTTCGTAGCTCGCGATGACGGCTTAACATCCGCTAAAATACCTGCTCCTCTAAGTCTCCTCATAATATTTCATTCAGAAATGATAAGACCGGCTTGTTGACTCAGTTTACGTTTGGAAAAATGTATTACCGTAATGCATTTGAGTGATAAATAGTGGCATCGTGGAAAATATATCTGAATGTACAATTATTACACATTATATATGTAAAGTATTTCTCGCGTATTGATACTAAATTAAATATTAATAATATTAATGATTGATACTGATGATTCTTGAAAGTCTACTGTACACATCCTAATGGTTCATTTATGCAATAGTATTTACTTTAAAAGTATATGATAAATACACTATTGAATACATTTATACGTAGTATATATTATTATAAGAATTTTCTTGTATAGTTGTTTTCTCATATTTCTTAAACATCACTTGCATCTTCTTCGGTTGTATCATGGCCATTAGTTAAATAAACACGTTTATTCAGAATTGTTTATCAAGAATTAGTATTACAATTACCGATTTGACATAATCGCCGACATATAACGGCGCGCCTTTTCTTTAGCATTTTAACTGCTCGACCTAATCATGATATGTCACCAAATCTAAGCCAAATGTTTTTTATCCATAACTTGCATGCATGTCGTCGTACCTGATCCCAATACAGCAACAGTTTAGGTCAAATAGGACATATCCTTAATGCGGTGTATATCTGTAGGAGACTAGACTGCAACAGGTAAAACCTTTGTATCTAAGCACACGTGATGCGCCCACTAAGCGGCTTCAAAAAGCTTTTGATGCGAGATGCGAGATCATTCTAAGACTTCAGACAGCAGTTCTGTTTTTTGCTTTATTGTTCTCAAAAGACGGACAACCTTTCAGTTCTGACATTCGAATTCCCTTTTACGTTTACTGACAGGGCCAAGATGACCAGCACATTGCTCCGCCTTTACTGGAAATCCGTATACACATATACTCAACACTCCCAAGACAATGCCATAAAAGTAGCCGTTGTGTTTTAGGGGTCCGACAGTGTTTTCTGATGGATTCCGATGGATTCTTACATTGGAGAAATTACCAAAATACAAAGGATGGAGGGAGTGGGGGAGGGTCAGAGTTCGACATCGACATATTTCCTAATCGTTATGTGTCAAGCAGATGCGACGAGAATGCTGATGACTTAGAGGGAATCGTTACATTGAACTGTAGTCTCGTGTGAGATGAATCATGATACAGACAATGTGGGATTGAAAATAGCAAACATTGACTCTGGAGACATCTTAATTTGCAGGCAGTTTGAACTTGTAACACCTCGGTCATAAACAATGTGTCTATAGGTCGCTGCGTTCTGCAAGTATTTAGTATTGGAATCTAAGATAACCATTTGTATTAGGCATTAATGTCAATGACGATGTTGGATGTTGGATGTTAATATGTTTTATGCTTGATGATAATATGACATGTTTGTATGAAAATTAAGCAAATATTCATTCGAAATAGCTCACCCACATCGATAATTTAAAAAACAGTAGGGTATACTTTAAGAAAAAACAACCAAAACCATGTTCAGTATCATAATGAACATGTTTCATGAAAGCATAATACACACATTACTTTTAATACAAACAGATCAGGCATAAACATACGATATGTATTGCCAATACTGATAATAGATTTTAATGAAGTATGTTTACATACTAGTCCTATCTGAAAAGGTTAGTTTATATGTTTCTTTGATTGCATTGGGAAAAAATGCTATCAATATGCACAAAACACAATAGTACGATAATACACGTCTTATAATTATTTGCACATATTCACATAAGAAAACACTGTTAACTACGTATGAGCATCTGCTTGCGTATTCTTTGTTACCGATATATAAATAAATACTTAAAGACATAATATCACAGATATTTATGGTTGTTTTGGACTAGTTCTTAGCTATAACTGCAAAGTACATTCACTTGACATACCCGGTACATAAAATCATGTTTGTACTTCCAAAAGGCTTTCAGCCGCTATGTGGTTGATAAATCTCCACTGCAACCCCCCGATAGACAACTGCTTGTTTATATATCATTAAAAGCGGACATAACTCTAATGTTTGCTCGCATTCCTTCTTAGAATAGTGATGCATCAAAGACAATATAAATAACAGGACGTTCCCTTTGTTTAATATAAAATATGATTTGTTTTATAACTATAGAGTGATACGTACATCAATACATAACTACCTTTGGGTGAACAAATCATGCGTAATTAGTCTCAGATTGAAATTCATGTGTTCATTATATAAGTCAATCATCTGTGATAGTATGCCTTTAAATGTTGTATATAGTTTTGTCAAAAATATGTCATTTTCGTTATTAAATTGTACCCACCAATATATCTCGTGTATATTATGCAAAACAGTCAATTTATAATATACCGGTAATAAAATTACAATGTCAGCTTGAAATTGACAAGTACGTATATTTAATTTTCTAGCACAAATGCCCACTTGTGGACATGGTTTGTTTCAAACTAGTCAGCAGAGTGCAATGTACTGCCTGTGACCAAATGGATCAAATAAGTTGATTCGACACAGGTACAAGAAGCGCTGTGTTTTATTTATTCATGACTAACTTCTCCTGACCGCGTGGTTTCATCATTGTCAACAACCATTACCTTTGCCAAACCATGCGGTCAAAATGTGACCGGAATATATGACATCTTTAAAACGAAAGTGAAAGTATGGACAACAATTAACCAAAAGCTGCCTTGTATATCATTTATAAATTAACCCAACGCTGTCGCTGTGGCTGGAAATATAACTATTGATTACACAGAGATTTAAATTGTTCGCGATTGTATGTTTGCAACATATGTTACTTAATTATGTATTCTCTCTGTCTTGTTGTGTTCATTAACTGAACATTACATCAATATGAAACAGTTTGTATTGTTTCCAATTCCCACCTATTTTTTACTTCTGAATGTTCATCGAACAAGGTGACTGAGACACTATTATAGATCATTTGACAGTATTCAAAATACTTCGCATACCAAACGTCGGCCTACCGTCATTAAAGAATGTTTGTTATATTGGAATTGATGCGGTATATCGTGCATCATGTTTAATGTCATCTACAGGCACACATAGAACACATTCTAACGATGGGTTGTTGCATAGATCGTATGCCTGTTCTTTTTTAAATACAATAGACCACACGATATTTGTTACAATGCACACAGTCCGGTCAGCTCCTTGGAAGTTAAAGGGTTAAATTTGTTTGCGTGCACTCTTCATTCAAATATTTTATTGAATCGCGAAAGATCAACTCCTCGATTGCCCGGCATAACAGTTGTGCAATTAGACATCTTAATTTCCGACGCTAATCTAAATTGAACAGAACAGAACATTACTGAAATGTTTCCCAGTAAATATGATCTTGCAATCAGTGACAATAGACACATTTGTATATTAACGGAAACCGTTTCTTGCAAGCTTCCGCTACGACATGAACCGGAGTCTTTCCGTGTACATGATCTGAGAATTAATATGCCAAATTAACAGTGCATCAGTGCATTATGATGTGCCATTGATATAGTGCGTATGCTGAGCCGTCATGTAGAGTTATCAATCTATGATCATGTTATATTATATTATTATTGTATATGTATACTGTTTACTGTTTTATGTCTTGGTGATATGCTATTTGCACATATTACTACTGTACATACGTCTTATAGGGTACTTTGGAATGCCATACGTCCGTATGTTGCGTACTGTTGTATGTCATGATCATATATAGTGTACTGTTGTATACCACAGTATCGTGTACATGTACTACTGACTGTATCTCATATACTTATGTGTGTAATAAAGTGCACTGGTGTATGTTATTTAGTGTCCTGTTACTATGTCATATGGTATACGGCTATATGTCATGACCGGTAGTGTCCTGTTACTATGTCATATGGTATACGGCTATATAGCATGACAGGTAGTGTCATGTTGCATGTCATATGGTATACGGCTATATAGCATGACCGGTACGTGCTCGCATGCGCGAATTTGTGTGTGTGTGTGTGTGTGTGTGTGTGTGTATGTGTGTGTGTATGTGTGTATGTGTGTGTGTGTGTGTGTGTGCGTGCGTGTATGTGTATGTGTGTGTGTATGTGTGTGTGTGTGTGTATGTGTGTGTGTGCGTGTGTGTGCGTGTGTGTGCGTGCATGTAAGTGTTCGAAGGGTACAGCATACAACAATCCACCTTCCAAAGTACACCTTATAAAGTCAGAGTTGGTTCTTCAATGAACACTCTATGCTGAAATATGTTAGTCTAAGTTGAAAGAGTGAAAACAGTAACGTAATAAAACTAGCGTCCGTCGGCTCAATTAATGACCTCCTTGCTGATAATAAACAAATGCTGTTTGGTTTTTCTAGGGCCAGTTTATTCAAACAAACCAAACAGCTCAGCAAATTAGCAAACACTTTCATGAATTACACAATATGCACTTCGAATGCTCTCCTTATTATCATCAAGTGAAAATTATATTATCCATTGTAAATGTTTTCTGTATACCAGGATGAACTATTAGTCCTAATATTAACTGTTTAGAATGCAAACATAAAAGCATCCAAAATAATATAGCAAATATTCCATTTGTGGTTCAATCAAAGAATAACATTACTATTTATGCAGTAATTGGCGCTGTATAGAATCTTTAGCGTTTTAGCATAAAGATTAAGATATGAAGTTCTAGAACAAGTTTACAAGAATTAAAACATAATTAGTTGTCTTAATTTATTTTCAGATCGTGAACAACAATGCTGTAAGAATTTTAATAGTATGGCTGCACCTCTGATCAAATATTAGTAACTATGGGATGCTTTCCTTCATGTAAATACTACCGTGAAAAAAGGGAGGTATTTGTCTGGTGGCAAACTGTGACACCAGCACACTGAATGAGAAACATGATATTCGGAATCTATATTCTATGTTCACAAGATGCTCTATAAGAATTCAAAAACGCTTAACAATGCTATAAATGATTTCTCGGCCATACCCAAACATTGTGATTCAACAATTACACATTGGAACAATTCCTCTTGGATTAACATTCAAAACTGAAAACGATCGACTGAGACAAGGGAACGTGAAGAAGAGCTGCTTTCTTCTTGCACGCTGTCTTACGAAAAAACAATATATTTTTTTGTTGGTATACAAAACCTACGATGCAAGAGCATTTGGTTGCAATTGATAAAACACCGATGTTGTTTCGTCATGAAGGTTAAACGTTGTTTGTTGGGCTTCTCTCACTCGATAAACGGATACTTGTCTAAGCCTGAGTAAATATACACGTTGTTTCCGTTGAATCACACACAATTTTGGCCAATGTCCCGCGGGTCTTGCCCGGGACCTCGAACAAACAAGGTCCCCGTTAGCCTTATAAAAGGCAGGTGGACGAGAAATTGCACATCAGAACAGAACTTTTAACAGAACAAGATATAGTGCTCAGAGTTGTAACCACCTCTGAGATATAAGGATTTGAGCTCTATTTAGTGCAAGCCTGTGTTGTCACCGTTGCATGTTTTCTGAGCAACTGTCCACAGACTTTACGTTTTACTCAGACTGTCATTGGAATCACGAAACTTTATAGCACGGAAGGATTTTCTTTACTATACACAGGTAAGAACCTACGATTTTCTTTTGAGGAGGAAAATTGCAAAGATGACGTTATATGCATTAGTGCTATTCATGCATGGTGAGCAGATTTGCACGTGGGTTGTGTAATTATATTATGCATTGTTACATTTCATTAGAAGACTGTAATGCGATATCTCTAGGTGTAATAATTCAAGATGCGCTAATGCTTTTCGTGTATGGTGAGCAGATTTGCATACGAATGATGTAACTCTATTATGCCAAGAAGCACTATTGCATTTCATGATTAGTAGACTCTAATGGGATTTCTATAACTGTAATGGTTCAGTAATGTTTTTCGTGCACGATGAGCAGATTTGCATATGAATTATATAACTCTATTATGCGATTTCTATGGTTCTAATAGTTTACTATGCAGGAATGCGTTTCAAAATTAGAAACTTTCATATGATTCCTGCAATTACAGTATATATAATTTAGGGTGTATATGATTTCCACGATCAATGCTCTAAAATTCAATTTCAGTAAAACTAATAGTTCTACATTCACTATTACATGACCAGCAGCATACCATGTGATTTTAATATAATTATGAAAGTTAACTAATGTGAAGTTTTCATAGTCATGATTAACACAGGCTAATGCGATTTCTATAGTTGTAATATAGTTCGATGCACTAATGATTGTCCTGGTCAGTAGAATGCCCTGTGATGTATGTAAATAGAAAGGCTCGAACACGATACACTGATAAGTTTAATGAATAACTCGTGCGATCGGTACATGGACAACTATCCTGAAAGAATCATCCATGGTTGGCATTTGCATTGCGTAGGACGACATTAAGCTCAAGGACGTACAAGTTCATTTTCAACGATATTAATAACGATATATATTTACTTAATTATCTCGTTTGTTTATATAGACATCGGACTAGGATGATTTGAAGACAGCATTAAATAATATAAAAGACATCTTTCTCAAATGAGACATGGTAAATTAATTAGAACTAAGATAAGTTGTCGTTCTATATAACATTGTACGACATCAATAGCACATTGTACTATATCTAGACTTGCCTCATTAGTAATAATGATTTAGTTCATAATTACCTTTGTCCAACTAAGATCGGTTATTTTCTCAGTGATACAAGATGGAATACACCTACAATATTAATATACACATATTTGTAGAATTCGAACTTCATACGTTAGAGAAGCACCCACGTAAACCCAGGCTAATTTGTATGAAGATGGTGGTGAACACGGTATTACCTATATCAGTCCATACTTTCCACAGTCAAAAAAGGTTATGTGTCCTGTTAGGTGTCCGGGCCAGGACTCATAATGTGGATGCTCAAAAACAAACCCGGATATTTGCTGTCTTCATGCCTAGAGTAAGACCGGATATATTATACACAAACTCTATGAACAAACTACGTTTCCTTACTTATTTTTTATAGGGCGTGATAAAAAGTACATTTGTCTAAATCGTGTAAACATACAGAGAAGCCAGACCATGTCTAGCCAGTGTCCGTACCCGGATCGATCGACATTTTCGGACATGTCCGTAACGCCTTCGTAAAGTAGCACGCCCTCGGTTTGAATTCGCATATAACAAATACAGATTCTGTGATATATCATTCCATAAATAGGATTTATGATACCCTTTAAATTTTATTTTTGGCGTCAAATCGACATTAAAAAGACATGAACTTACATGAGCAGTCCAATACTAATTTTGCTCGACAAGGATTAGTGTGGTGTTCTACATTATGGATTTCATCGTCCAAATACTAGGATCGAAAGCTGAGATATGATACAACTTATTGAGTATCCACGCGACACTACTACTACTACTACTACTACTACTACTACTACTACTACTACTACTACTACTACTACTACTACTACTATTACTACTACTACTACTACTACTACTACTTCTACTACTACTACTATTACTACTACAACTACAACTACAACTACTACTACTGTTACTATTATTTCTACTATTACTACTATACTACTATTACTACTACTAATAATACTACGAATACAAATACAGTAGTAACAATACTACCAATAAAGTGTACCGTATGTGTAAATGTATATTGCATCAAATCCATGCTCGAAAGCGTGTCCATAGCACTATATTATTATTGCAAAGGTCACAAGAATTTTCCCTCTCAACTCCCTGAGGAGTATGCAACCCAATCTGCCGTTTTCCAGTTCCATTACTGTCTCGTCCTACCATGAACTTATTTCCTGCAAGGAAAATACAGACATCATTTTCAACCTAAACTGGCGTGTTGTCCATCTGTCTCGGAGACTCTCAGGTGTTCAGCCCAAAGCCCGGTGCACCCTTCTATGCATTAGCAGGGCCCTATCATGCTAGACTGTCAATTCAATCCGTTAAATGTAAATGGCCGTGTGTCAACACGCGGCGGTTACTTTATTTATACGTCCTATTAGCTTAGTTGAGAGAAAGCAATTGGAAGAATATTAGAAATATGCTGTATATTGGTATACTTAGGTGTCAGCTTACATCAGATGACAGAAGCGTTTACTGCGGACATCTTGATGTTTATGATGTAAACAGTTCAACTTTTGGCAATTAACAAATTAATAGATAACAATACTTTAAATAAATACTGCATGCAATTCATCTCAGTGTATGCTAAGACATATCCTCGAAATATAGGGCATTATACTTACTTAGCATAGATGTTTGGTATGTATAGGCCCACTGCTATGCGTTTCGAGGGCGGTTAATTAAGGCAAGTATGGTAACACATGAATGTAAATTCTGAAACACGTATGCTAAATTAACACATTATATATATATATATATTCCTTAGGAAATACGAGTAACTAATACAATACTGTAAAATGGTGTTATTTAGCGGCTCGCAATTTTCACACTTTTGTAAAATTTAATAAATAAAACGATTTGTAAAATTCACGTTATCTAATTATGTCAAAATGTTTCTGAAATAAATATAAAAGTGTTCAAATTTCCTTATCGCCGCCCGCAACAAGTTGTAAATAGCTTACTCTAACTTATATCAATGTGTAAAATTGTAACGGCTATAATGACCGAAATTACTATTGCCCATAAAGTACCTCGATTCTTATATGTGTGACCTGACCGTCCTCCAATGGCAATGTATACTAAATGACTAAATATATAATACAAAAAACCCTCAAGTTCATTGTACTTTAACATAGTGCAGCACCCCTTTCCTCATAGACATATTACAACCCAAACTATAGTAATACCATGTCTACGTTGCCTCAATAGAATGATACATTCTACTGATACTGAAAAGGAATGAGCACACAGGAATAATACGGTTAGATGACGTACATGAAGAGACGATTGTTGAATTTCTTGAATCCAAACACGTGTACGGCCAGGCGATTTCTATTCGATTCTCAACAACAGTTGGAATTTCGCCAGCAGGTTCCAACTGCCGTGATGAAGGTGTTTGGTTTTCAGAGAAAACAAAGGTCGGTGGGATCCCATGTGTAAGACTCATGTCTGCGCACCAACAATGTCAAAGTTGTCTCTTTGGCTTAACATGCCACGATGCTCGTGCAGACCACTCGCTCTGTGAGGTTTCTTTGACATTGTTTGTTGGCTGGAAGCTTGACATTTTTTCATGGGATAATTATTTTTTAATCGTTTATTATAAAATATGTTTACTTATATCTATAATATATTGTTATCAGCGCTGCTGTTTAATAGAAGACTAACTATTTTCCCGCATTTAATAGTAATATATAAATATATAAAAAGAAAGTAGAGTATTACATATACCACTACAGTTTAACTAAACTACGTCTGTGCATACGGACCCAGGGGTGTAACCAAATACGATTCACATTTCTAAGACATAACCATTGATGTAAAATAATATTGACATTTCTGAGGGGCAACTACCAGAGTAATTGGTATTTAGAGCCACTTTCAAGATTATTTCACTTATCTTACTACTTGTCAATTTAGGGAACATCTGCAGCACTAAATGTTGCAGTGAACCTGCGAGTACCAGCTGGTACTGAGGTACTGACAAGACCAGGGATCATATCATGAATGATAACACATGTTAGAGACGAATCTAGTGTTCTACCAAGAGCTACTGCTTGTAATTGTCTTAGAGAATAGGTTAATGGCATCATTGTTAATGTGTTAGAATATAGGCAAAATGCTTTATTGTTGATGGTGATAGTGAACGTTGAGTGGATGGTGTCATTTCTTGTTTTGTTAAAACACATGTAAACGGTCTCATTATGGTGTTAAAATAAATATTGTATCAGTGTTAATTTTGTTGCAAAATGGGTTAGCGGTACCATCGTTGACGATGTTAGAACAAATAGGTGAATTTTAACATTGTTAATTATGGTCGATCCTAGTGTACGACAGCGCTGTTGATGACGTTAAAACATAGGCGAACAGTAATAATGACTGACTGTGTTACAGTAGAACATAGTAGAACTGACATTGGTGAAGTTGTTAGAACAAACAATAGTTAACGGCATAAAGGTCCTCGCAACATTGGTGAAGTTGTTAGAACAAACAATAGTTAACGGCATAAAGGTCCTCGCACACCGGAGTCGAGCGAAATATCGCGAAACATCAAAAGATTCTATCGACATTTGTCGTTGCGAATTTCGTTTTCGTTGTGCAATCCTATAGATTAATGGTAAGGTTATATCGCCGGTTTTGTCGCCACGAAATTCGCCTACGATGTGAACCGTGTTCCAAAATATGTGAACGCAGCATTGCTGATGCCGAGAGAACACAAACGAACGGTATCATTGCTGATGGTGTTAGGACATAGACGAACACGGCCTCTGTTCTGACGGTATTATAAAATAGAAAAACAGTATAATTACTGATGGCGTTAGGACATTTGTTAACGGTAGCATTGAATCCTTGGTATCCTTGTTATGACGTTAGATGCCAGCAGACTGATGGTGACAAATGATGACAGATTCAATTATTGCTATTTTTCAGGATGACGACACGGCGGTTATGTGGTATGCTGGCTGTGATGACGATGATGGTAGTCTCGTCAGTATCAGGTGGGCAATATTGCTATACTAGAATAATTAAATCTGGCCAATGCAAACAAAGAAAAGTGCATTTATTTCAAATTGTATATGGGGATTTGTGAAGAAAACCTTGAGTCGAGCATGAGATCGTATTCAGAAAGGTTTCAGGGGGCTGGACACTTTGCTTTTACCAAAAGCGAGTAGATTAAGCTGTAAACTATATTAACAACAAAGAAAATCACATAAATAATTAGCGGCATTATTTAAATTGATCAATGCATCTAACCTACGATTTTCAATATAAGAAAATACACATTGACGTTTAGTACATTGTCAGTATATTTTATTAACGTTTACTACAGGCTATGAAAATACACATTGCCGTTTAGTACAGTGACAGAATACTTTACTAACTTTTAATACAGGCTGGGACATTTCAATTAATTGTCTGCTATTGCATTTCAGCGCAAAAGAAAATATTCTGCTACTACAGCAGTTTCGCTCAGACTAGGAACGGGGTAGGAAAGTTCATGCCGGAAGACATCGATCCATATTTGTGTACCCACATCATCTACGCATTTGTTGACATCACACCCAACGGTCGCGACCTCCTCGCCTTTAACTGGAATGACCAAGGATCGAACGGTAAGATTGAGTTAGATACACAGAGTCTGTATATAGATTCATCCTCGGCATACAGATTCAGTGAATCCTCTCTCGTACGCATGTCAGAGGATGATACAAATTAACTGTCAATGGCGCCGATCATGGTAGAATTCGCTTTCTGTATCTTGGCAATGCAAGGTTCATCATTGGTCTCTCAGTACCAGCCGGTGCTCGCATGTTTACTGCAACATTTATCCCCACGGTTGTTGAGTGTTTTCCTCTGACCTAAACAGAAAAGTCGTGATATAAGTAAAATAATCTTAAAAGCGTATCTAACTCAAATTTAAAACAATCTATATATATAAGTGTTTTATTTTTATTTTTATTATTATTATTTTCTTTTGACCTCTTATTCTGTTTGCAGGTCTTTATCAAAGAACTATATCACTGAAAGAGCGGAACCCCGCTTTAAAGGTGCTTCTAGCCGTAGGAGGTTGGCAAATTGGATCCAAACCTTTCATCCCTATGATTAGCAATGAATACAACAGGAGGACCTGGATCAAAAATGTCGTCAAATACTTACGAGAGTAAGTATATGACATATGCTAAACATCCATACATATATATCCATACATAATATAAATCTATTTAATACGCTGCTAGTTGTTGAAATCAAGCGATAAAAAGTATAATTCAAGAATATTCATCACCTCAGCTCACATATTATGGCCTTGTATTGGACATTGGAACTGCATTCTTAATCACTTTAGCATTTTCCATTTTAGCATTTTGCTACGGTATACAATAAATAATTTTAAAATTAAAATGTATCTTACTAGAAACAACTTCGATGGCTTCGACATGGATTGGGAATTTCCAGCCACACGTGGGAGTCCACCGGAAGACAAGTATAGATTCTCCATTCTTATGAAGGTGTGTATGAAGCATGACCACTGCCGATCCTGGGATTCGAACCCCTTGCTGGATTGCGAGTCCAACGCTCTACCAACTAAGCCAAAGGACTAACCTGCCCGAAACTAGTAGCAAGATCTTATATCACACCCGGCTACATTTTACCATTTCACATGGTGACTGGTACTCGAGTTATATTAATGCAGTCACTTCTGAGCCGCTAAGGACCTAGGAATTCTCTGTGGGACAGTTCAGGGAGAACAGGCCATCAGAAACAATACAACTCGAATACACGTTGAGCGTCATTGTAACAGAACCACTGCCGATTCTGGGATTCGAACCCGAGTTGTTGGATTTTGAGTCCAACGATCTATAGACTGAGCCAAAGGGACAACTCTGCTGAAACCACGAGGAACATATTATATCGCACCCGGCTACATTTACACACATACGCGCGCGCGCGCGCACACACACACACACACACACACACACACACACACACACACACACAGACACACACACACACACACACACACACAC
>JAUTCA010167732.1:0-13970 GCA_032362005.1 Nodopelta heminoda | reverse complement strand
CCTGTACATCTTGTGTAACATCCTGTACATCTCGTGTAACATCCTGTACATCTCGTGTAACATCCTGTACATCTTGTGTAATATCATGTACATCTCGTGTAACATCCTGTACATATTGTGTAACATCCTGTACATATTGTGTAACATCCTGTACATCTTGTGTAACATCCTGTACATCTCGTGTAACATCCTGTACATCTCGTGTAACATCCTGTACATCTTGTATCCAGTGATTCCCTACGAGGTGACGGTCTACACCGGCGAGGTGGCCGAGGCTGGCACGGACTGCAAGGTGTTCCTTACGGTGTTCGGACAGCACGGCTCCACGTCTCAGCTGGAACTGCCGAGAACCGAGGACCGATTCCAGAGAGGAAGGTCGGATCTCATCAAGGTCAGTAGGTCAGATGTCAGTCAGTCACAAGACTTGTTACATGGTTACATGTAGCTAGTCCTTGTCAAGAATATTCAGAGCAATTAAAAATAATAATTCTTTAATGATTTTTTATTTAATGAACACTTTTTTCTACAGAGTATTTATTTTATTTTCCAGATGGAAATCGATGACATCGCTCCCTTGAAGAAACTCCGAGTGTCCGTGGAACCACTGTCCGGGAGACAGTCGTGGTATCTTGACAAGGTGATTAAATCTGGAGATACAATGCTCCCTCGATATAACGCTGAAGTTGGGGTCCATGACATGCCACCCGCGTTATCAACAAATATAATTGGTGGAGAAAAAAAAAGAATTAAAATTTTTAATTTTTAATTTTTAAAAATCCGAATCCGCGGTTCATCGAAGGGCATTATATCGAGGGAGCACTGTACTTAATTCTTCTAATGTTGAGCCATTTCAGGTTGTCGATGGAGTGCAGTGGTAGAATGGGTGTACTTTGGAATCCTGCATTTCTGACGCGATATTAGTACCAGCTGGATGAGCCGGTGCTCGCAGGTTTACTGCAACATTCAGCTCTACGGATGTTGTGGGTTTCCTCCTGCCCTAAACTGACATGTCGTGATATCAGTGAAAGAATCTTGAAAGTGACTCTAATCCCTGATTCAAAGAAAGAAAAGGTTGTCAATGCAAAGAAAGACTTATAATTTTTAATAAAGTCTTATCTTATCGTAAATATTTTTTCTTTGGCCACCAGGTGGAGCTACGAAACATGGAAAGCGGAATGTTGTCGGTGTTCAATCACCGAGACTGGTTAGGAAAATCCAAAGAGAAGGGCGTCAACAAACTGTTTGTGGATATCCCGGCTACGGAGAGAGGCAAAACTGTGATAGGAAGTATGTCCGCCTGACTACGTGGACAGTTCATTAAACTTTTGTTAACCCTCTCCATGCTGGAGGCAACTGGAGTTGCCCTAAAGAGCAGTGCCTGTACCTAATCCAGCAGGGAGAGGGTTAAAGAGGTTGGACATGGGAAATTGGGAAATGGCCTAACAATTTATTTTAAAAAATAATATATTAAAAATTAAAATAATGAATATGAAATTCTCTCAGAAAACACATTGTCATCAATTAATAATATAATAATTATTATTAATATTATAATATTATAATTAATAATATCAATTGATAAATAATGATTTGATCACATAGATGAATCTATAACAGGCTATTATTACACGAGTGTAAGCACAGCCTGTTTAACCCTCTCCCTGCTGAAGGCGACTTAAATTGCCCGATCACATGCAGAAATAGAACACTTTGATTTTATTCAGCAGGGAGAAAGTTTAGAACGGTAAAGGTAAAAAAAAGCATTACCATGTATGTCATACTCGTCTTTCCATTCTCAGAGACCAACTACAAGATCATGGTGAAGACGTCTGACATGGGCGGAGCAGGCACCAACGCCAATGTCTACGTCATCCTGTTCGGCGCCAATGGCGACTCGGGCGAGCTGCATCTGGACAAGTCCGAGACGAACAAGAGCGCGTTCGACCAGGGCAAGCAGGATGTGTTTACCGTCAAGAATGTCCTGTCCCTCGGAAATCTCAGCAAACTTAGAGTGTGGCACGACAACAAAGGTGAGATTGCTTTTAATAAACTCTCTCTCCATGCTGGAGGCAACCGTTGATGCCCTAAAGAGACATGCCTGCACCTAATCCAGCAGGGAGAGGGTAAAATTCAGCAGGGAGAGGGTAAATAGAAAGACTATTTCAGTCTATTTTTGTACAATTCTGGCTCCCACTTCTTTTCTTTTACATAATTAAAAGTTCCGCAAAAATGAAACCTACCATGCAGGTTTGCTGTAACAATTAGTGCTGCTCAAGTTGCAGGTTTCCTTCTGCCATAGACGGCCAACAAATATATTCAGCAGCTGAATACTCCCAATTCTGAAAAATAAATAAATTATTTATTCATCTCCGACGACTGGTTTGTTGTTCAGGTCTGGGGTCCGCATGGCATCTGGACAACATTGAGGTTGAGGACATGAACAACCACAAGATTTACAACTTCATGTGCAACCGCTGGCTGTCCAAGAGTGACGACGACAAACAGATCATCCGGGAGTTGACCTGTAGCAACCAGTTGAGACCCGACTCTGCGTCCAAGGATAAAATCGGTGAGAGAGAGAAGTCATGTCGTCTTTGCTTTCTAGTTTTTGTTTTCCTAACTCTCAGTTCTCACCCATCCTGGTCCTCTACCTCTTCCTGTCTCTATCTTTCCTTTCTTCCTCGTTCTTCCCCTTCTCCTTTCCTCCTCTCTCTTATTTCCTCTTCTCCCCTCCCTCTTCCTCTCCTCTTCCTCTTTCTTTCATATTCCTCCTCTGTTCTTTCCTTATTTCCAATACCTCTTCCTCCCCCTTGTCTCCTTTCTTATTACCTCTTCTTCCTCCTCTGCCTTCTTCTTCTTCCCCCCTCCCTTTGGCTCCCATCTACCCTTCCTTTGTTTTTTCTCCATCTCTCTTCCTGTATGTTTCTCTCTCTCTCTTCAATTCCCTATTCTTCCCTCCCTTAATCCTTTCTCTTACTTCCTTCTGTCTCTTTTCCTATCCTCCTCCCCTTCCTCTTCTTCCCTCCTTATTCCTCTTCCCTCCTTATCGCTCCCTCCCCTCTCTCTCTCCTTCCCTCCCCCTCCCTTTATCTCTCTCCTTCCCCCTCCCCTATTTCTCTCTCCCCCTCCCCCCTCTCTCTCTCTCTCTCTCTCTCTCTCTCTCTCCTTCATCAATCCTATTCCCTCCTGTCCTCTTTTCTTTTCATTTCTGCTTCTCATGTAAATCCACATATCTGAAACTGAGCTATTTCAGTGCTGTAGGCAAAAGGACAGGTTGTATACATGCAAGTCATAGCAACCCTCTCTCATGATAGGATGCACTGTCTGTACCGTGGCAATGCAGTCATCCTTGTCTTGTCAGTACCAGCCGTTCCTCGCAGGTTTTCTGCAACATTCAGAGCTACGGATGTTGCGGGTTTCTTTCTGTGCTACAAGTGAAAGAATCTATTGAGACCTTGCATATGACGTCAATCAATATGTCACACAGCATTGTGGGTGGCAAGACAATGGGATTTTCCCGCCGTTGTTCGCGTCATCACATTGTTTTGTCACCCCAACCGTTTTCTGCCACCCGACGATTGTTCCGTGCAAGGCCTCAATAGAAAACGGCTCTAAACCCCAATTATTATTGTTGAAAGCAACTCTCTTCATAAAGATCAAGGTTTGGGATTAACCCAACAACGATGAATAATGCTTTTATTAAAATCCAATTCCAATTAATACCATTCTTTCCAGTGTATGATATCGATATCATTACAACCGATAAGAAAGATGGCGGCACAATGCACCATGGGTGGATAATCCTGGAAGGGAATCAGAGGACCTCTAAAACATTTCATCTGGAGAACAGTGCCCACAATAAGATACTCAGAAAGTAAGAATTCAAGTCAGATGTAAAGCCATTCTTACATTTGACGATGTTGTATTTTTTACTATGAATAACAATTACTTTTTGTTTCAACATAAAAAAAAAATCTATTGTCAATCCGACAAGCTGATTGGTTCACGTGACTCTAAAACATTGCGTTCATACTAAATTTTCTTAGGCCACAGGTGCTTGATTGACAGTTTACCGGTTGCGGCTAATGTCAATATAAAATATTATTATGCTGCGCTTGCAAGTTAAATGAGTAAATATATACACTTTTGTTATTTCAGACTATCAAATGAATGTAATCTCTACCAATTTGTTACGTAATTTATTTATAAGGATTGACTATCATTTTCTTTACGTTCATCGAGGTATGAACGTAAAAAAACCGATGTGCCAACTTTTGTATGAACCGCTTCGCAGATTCATACAGTTTGCACATCGGTATTTAAAAGATGCAAATGTTTTTATATGAAATAAAATGTTTCCATGTACATCACACTTTACCACACAACTATTTCGCTTTTCCACAGGGGTGACACGAATAACTTCAAATTGACATCGACGTCATTGGGTAAGCTGGAAAGTTGCTGTGTGGGAGCTTATCAACGGGAGGACAAACCTATCGACCCTAATGTCGAAGGTCGAGAAGCCTTCTGGCATTGTCATGAGGTCGTTGTCACGGATACAGCCAGCGGTGAAAAGTGAGTTATAGTACTCTTGCGCCAGGAACTATTTTTTTTCAACCATTTCTTTACAAACATAGTTCTACAGTGTGCAATTAAACTAAGATTACACGAATCATTGTATGAGCGAGTGAATTGTTGTTTAACCCTCTCCCTGCTGGATTAGGCAGTTACAGCTCTTTAGGGCATCTCTGGATGCCTTCAGCATGGAGAGGGTTAAAGTTGCTGTGATCTATAAAATGAATGGGTACCGGTATGTACATTATCAGGCCGAGAAACTCTGACCGTCATATTACAGTTTGACGTTGTCTTGACGGCAGAGGGTAGCCTCCATCAAAACCTAGGGGCGCGCAATTTGCCAAGTGTGTATCAACAATCTGATTGTTGATACCACGTTATCTTATGAAGTCCAATCCATCTTTATCCTACGTTAAACAGTTATAAGTAAGTTCATTTTAGATAGATAAATGGACACTATCAAACGATACCAACTTGTGCGCGAATTCATGCCATATTTTTTAGCTAGCGCACTTGGCAAATTGCGCGTCCCTAGGTTTTGATGGAGGCTACCCCTGCCGTCAAGACAGCCTCAAGCTGTACAATGAGTCTGATGGTCAGAGTTTCTCGGCCTAGTACATTATATAATTAAAGGCATTAAAGAGTTCATGTTCAAATTACATGGATTTTGGTAGGTATATGGTGCATTTTCAGAATCTGCAACTTTCGTACATTTTTTTCTAGGTATCATTTCCCGTGTTCATCGTGGGTCCCAGTATCTCACAAGTATTCCAAGACTTCTGGTAAAGTTCTCAAAGTCCGCAAAATCGAGGAAAGCCAAGTAGCCAAAACAAGGGGTAAGGAGTTTGGCCTGTATGGAGAACATTCTATGAACATGAGCACCAGTGACCCGTGAAATCATATGTACTTATTAAAATAGAACAAACATCAATTTTAACATTTATTAGTTGGAATTTATACATGTACATTGATTTTTAAAAAATTAAAAAATTCTAAAAACATTTTTGTTTAAATTAATTTGATAGTTAAATAATTTGATATTTAATCAAATTAATTTTATATTTATTTATTTTTTCTCTCCAGAATTAGCCCCAGTAGGTTATTTCAACCATAGAACAAATTTCAGTTTTTAATTGTAAGTTAATGCATACACAAAAAGGAGAATCAAACTGTGGTTTATCCAAATAAGTGGAGCATTGAATTATCATCATATCGAGAGCACGCTGTATATATTAATACAATTTTGTTTTCAGATTTAGCGCCGGTGAATTATGAAATAGTAGTGCACACAGGTGACGTCCCTGGTTCAGGCACAAACGCTAATGTCTCTATTACCATATATGGAGAAAATGGCGACACGGGGAAGCGACCGTTGCAAACGAAATTCCGAGATTTGTTCGAGAGGAAGCAGATCGACAAATTCAAGATCGAGGCACTGGACCTGGGTATGTATTTCAGTGGGTTTTTACTGTTGGCATGTCCAGCTTTGTGAGAGAATTCAAGTTTGTTCAGTTGTAAACACACACCACCATGATCAAGCTCAACATTTATATGGGGATTTATGAACAAAACGTTGAGTTGAGCATGAATCCGTACTCAGATTAGATTTGTGATCTCGTTGCCAGTTATTCCTACGATATTAAAAATACAACACCTTACAAATACCTTCTGTATAGGATAACATCCTAGTAACAGACGCTTCATGAAAAAGAATGTCCAAGCCCAGCCAGGGGCGAGGACATTGCTTTTCACGAATTGTCTGTTATGAGGATTTTATCTGACTTAAAATACAGCACAAATATTGCACGTGCGCGTCGTGAAGCGCACATACCCTCTGCCATGCACGGTGCATAAACACGTTGTGAAGCACGTGCTGTTGCTGGATAACTGTGACTTTCAAAAGACTTTATGAAGTTTGGTTACATTCTTTGTAGCCTGCATAGCTCAGGTGGTAGAGCGTAGAACTCATAGCCAGAAGTCTCGAGTTCGGTCCTGACTGTAGTCAAGATCTTTTTCAATTTATGAATGGTGGTACACTGGAATTTGAAATGTTCCAACTCCACACTATCTCAAATGATGAATTTCAAAATTGTACATTCCTGAATAATAATGAACAGAAACTGTAGATTCGTGAAAAATAATCTACAGATTTCCAATGGACAAAAATGGCGGCTGTATTTTAATGACAATTACAGCTAGTGGGGACTTTTAAATATGAATATGATTCTATTTTGTTTCAGGGGAGATAACCAAGATCAAAGTTGAACACGACAACGCAGGTTTCCGACCGGGATGGTTTCTGGATTACGTCCATGTGATCAACGGAGCCACGAATCAAGAGACGAAGTTTCCCTGCGAGAAGTGGTTCGATAAAGATAAGGGCGATGGAGAAATCAGTCGGGAAATTTATGCACGACACGACTAAAATAACCACACTGTTTGATGAATGCATATATAATAGGCCATTGGTGCTGTCTACCTGACAACTGATGATGTAAAACAGTCATAGGTGCTGTCTGCCTGACAACAATTGATTAATAACAGCCTTTGGTGATGTCTACCTGACAACTGATGATGTAAAACAGCCATTGGTGCTGTCTACCTGACAACAACTTGTGATGCAAAACAGCTACTGGTACTGTTTACCTATCAACTGATGTCATAAAACAGCGTTATTGATTGCAATTTTCATCTCCAACAGCAATCTTATTATTTAGGTGATTTTTATCATAATTCTATAAAATATGTTTAACATTTTCTGTCTTTGCGCAAAATATAGTCGGATGATAATCTTTCTGATGTTGTTGAAAGAACTAACTGTGATATTATGAAATATTGTAATCACGCTAGATCCAGTTGGAATATTTTTACCTGAATTTGTTCTGACAAGTATAAAATAGCGATCACTTTTAGTATTTTATATACCTGGATTAATGAATACTGATTGATTGATTGAATTAATGTTTTACGTCGCGGCGGGAATATCTCACCCATAGGCGACAATGAATACTGGTATAAGGTATATTTTTATCAATAGTTATTTCATAATATTTTTAATGATTTTATTCTAGAAGTCTTTTCCCTTGCAAGAACATTTTTTTAAATGTAAATGTGTCCTGCATTGTCAAACTTCTCAATCTGTCTTATAGTGTATTATGTCAAGATTTTGAAATCTTTACAAGGTTATTTATGATGTTGATCAACCTATTTTTTTACTTTTTGTTTTTTTCCCTCCTCAAAATTATAAACCTATTTGTATACCTTTTCTACAATATATAGTTCCAACAAAACCTACCTGTAAATTCATGTTTGTTTCCACTATGGATATACATAAATTAAAATATTTGTGTTAAATAATATTAATTCATAATTGTGTTCACTTAACCCCTCCCTGCTGAAGGCAACCATTTATGCCCTAATGAACAGTGCTTTTGCCTAATCCAGCAGGGAGAGGGTTAAATCACTTCTTCATACATAAAACCACTTTTAAAGTCCATTTTTAATACATACACCAAATGTATCTGTTACTAGTATTTGTTATTTTTCTTAATACCGTAATTTTATATTTTTATCTTTAAAAGTTAAATGGACCATCTCAAATGTTTTATATTTACTTGTATCAACAATTTACTATTTGTTTGAATTTCTGTATATTTTATCCGATCTACATTTTTCATAATGAAAGTCAACAGCTTTAATTTTAAATGTTTGTAAAATATTTACATTATCATAATTTTGCCATTCTTTAACCATGAGTGCCATACAATCGATTTTAACTTTCCGTGAATTTAACACTGGTTCCCAAAAAGATTCAACCCCAAATGAAACAAACCTCTCTATGGCCATTCATATTTTCTTAATATTTTCTTAATATGGTTAAAATTGTAATTTAAGGCAATTAGCTGGTAATGTAGGAAAACCTTTCAGACGATAATCTTAATTAGCATTTTATTTTTGTATACAAAGTTAAATTCCTAAGACAAAGACCCATGGTCTGAATATTGTGGATGTTCGTGTTTTGAATTATTAAATATTAGTACATTGTTTATCTACTGTACTTATCAGTCAGTATGAATACCGTAGTTATCAGTCAGCATGAAATGATATATTCCAGTTATCAATTGGTATGAAAAGTTATCAGTCAGCATGACATGAAATATTCCAGTTATCAATATGGTATGAAATGTTATCAGTCAGCATGACATGAAATATTCCAGTTATCAATATGGTATGAAATGTTATCAGTCAGCATGACATGAAATATTCCAGTTATCAATATGGTATGAAATGTTATCAGTCAGCATGAAATGAAATATTCCAGTTATCAATTGGTATGAAATGTTATCAAGTCAGCATGACATGAAATATTCCAGTTATCAATTGGTATGAAAAGTTATTAGAATTAATATAATATTGCACTATGTTATTCGTTGGTATGTATAATACCTTCCACGATATCTTCAATGTATTGTTGTTTATTTATTCCACTCCGTTAATAAAGTCACATATACTTAATCAAAGTAATAATTGTGATATTGTATGTTGTCTTGTCCTCCGTTGTACGTTGTCTACAACTGCCTTCCATGTTGATAAGATCGTTCTATTCTCACAAAATAATTATTAATTATGAAACATGTATACATCGTGCTATTGAAAGTTGGGTCATTGGATCCAATATATGATGATTTCTGTTGAAACCATGATATTGTACCTTGTTTTGTAAATTTATTTATATAGTATTACTTGTATTAATTAATGTACTACTGTTTATATTGACCGTTGGTTTTTATATCAACACCAGGGTCCGTATGCACAAACGTAGTTCAACCACAGTTTAGGTTAAACTAGGTTTAAGTGTCGAGTTATACTACTGTTGGTATGCACAAAATCTAACCCTTAACCACAGATTAACTAAACTATGTCTGAGCATACGGACCCAGAAGTCTTGTAATACTATTCTTATGTGTAATAGTTAGTTGTGTCTCTGTGGTATATATATTTGAAGTCATTCATTGATGTATATGAATTCAGGAAAATGATGTCTACATGTAAAGTGCCTAGTAATATACAATTATTAATCTGAAAATTGTACATATTATTCGTCATATTTGTATTTCTTAGTTGTATTACACCATCCACAGCAATTAGAAATGTCTTGTTATCATCCATGTTTTTATTTCATACTTTTCACATGTAGAACAACAACACTGTAGTAGAGATGAAGTCGAGATGAAAATATTCTGATATTAGTCTTATGTCAATAAAACTGTTTCATTTGAAGTACAATGTAGTCGTTATTTTCTAAATAATTATTGTCTAGGTGCGAGGTTTTCAATTCAATGGTCAAAGACTTTATATATACTACTCAAAATTTGCTAGGGATCACTATTAAGGGTGGTATTATATTATATTATATTATATATTATATTAAGGGTGGTATTATTATTTCCTACAAAAATTGTACGATCATTAGCAAATTTTGAGTAGTATAGAATGAATCAATTTTGTCCATCATCAGAATTAATTCTCCATTGTTAGAATTTATCTGTCGCAAAGCTTTTCCACGTGCAAAACTTCCAAGAATGCAAAGAGACGACAGCGTTGATTGTAGCCTGTTCCATTTCTTGCACAACACACAGTTTCACAATATCAATGTATACCTGAATACAAAGGCCTTGCACAACACACGGTTTCACAATACCAGTGTATACCTGAATACAAAGGCCGTACAAGATATTGTTTGTCAGACATTTACCACATGGCTAATCAAGTGATTCCCAACTTTATGCATTGCTTTATGATTAGTTGATGGGGTACTACAATGAAATAAAATCATCGCTGACAACAACAACAACAAAGAACTATGGATGTAATATTTATTATGTAACAATATCAATAATGGTATAACAGAATTGTAGACAATTAGAGCGTATTCGATTCAACACTCGACCTACCCTATGAGGGTACTCGTATCATCATGAGTGTTTGGTCATTGGCTAATTTCATCACCTAGGGTTGGTCGAGTGTTGGAAAACAATATACGCTCTTAGATAGCAAATCTCATGTTTTATATTTTTCAAAATGGACAAATTCTACATTTAAAAATTATCATTTCCACATTGTCTAATCAAAAGTCTAACCTTAATATCACAGTACACAGTGTCAATGTTAAGTGACGTCCAACATAAATATTTGTTGTTCAAAGATTGTCATGATATACGACTATGGCAACAATTACTCATGGAAAAAGACAAACTTACTGGGTGATGATTTACTTTGTATAGAGATAAACACTGCCTCACTGCTATAGGGCATCTGCCAGTGTCTGCAGGAGGAAGAAGGTTAAAATGACTTGAACATATAATAAATGGAACTGAAGTCTACGGGCTGTAGGAACAATGCCTCTTAATGACTGGCATCGATATCTCAATACTTCTCAGTGACTGGCCCCAATTCCTCTATATGGCTGCATTTGATTACAGAACCCTCGACACGAGTTGAGTGCTAGTCACACTTGCGCAAAGAAACTTCAAATAAAACACCCGAGAACGTAACACAAGTGTTGAAGGCACTATAACTGACCAATCAGAAAAACTGTAGACAGTTACGAGTGCATAGCCGACTGTTGTCTGATGTCACAACCCTCGACCACCCGAAGTAGAATGGGGAGTATGTTCACTTGTTGGGACCACGTGGGATGATGTCATCACTAGGGTTGTATTCTTGTATTTTTTAATTTTTAAATTTTGTTTGAATTGGGGTTTAAAGTCGCTTTCTAGAATCTTTCACTAATAATATCATGACTTGTCAGTATTCTTGGATGTTTGATTTGAATTTCCATATAAATAAATCAAATACGGCCCAAATGTCTGTGACTGGCACCATTACCATATAGTGACTGGTTGCAATTGCTCTCAGTGCTGGTTACACACAATGTTCGAAATTACTGCTGGAAACCTACTGGCCCGAACAATGATACAAATAACAAATGTTTACAAAAAACATGAATTTATACTGGCCCTTAAGATACCTTTAGCATTGGGAGAAATGGCCGGGCCAGCGGGCCAGCAGTAATTTCGAACACTGGTTACACACGATGTTGAATCAATTAAACTTACACGCTTACAATGGCCTACTTCGCGCGGCTTCTAGAGGAGCTAGAGCAATGCTTTAGATCGCTACGCGTGAAGTCACGAGTGACGTCACGACCACACTCTCGCAGGGCCGAAGAAAACACAAGAGTTTCTCGAGCACAACATGGCTGCCTGTGGACTGTAATAATGTAAATGTGCTCAACACGTACTTCGGGCGCGATATATTGCTAGACATGCGCAATTACAGTTCCGTGCTAAACTTGAGTAACCGCGCGAAGTAGGCCAATGCATTAAAGAACTCGTTATATAAACCTGTGCAGGTCTACATCATACTAAAATCAGACAATAACAATAAATAATAACGCTGGAAATCAAATCTCTCCCGGGGCCCCCACACCAATTTATGATGTATGTTTGCTTTTGAATACACAAACAATTGCTGATAACAGACTAGAAAACCGATGGTCGGAATTATACATAAAAACAACGAGCATTATAATAAAGGATCTCTTATCTCGTGAAGTTGATCGACTGATTGTATTAATTCTTTATGTCGCAGCAGGAATATCTCACCCATAGGCGACGACAACAATGCTACTTTATTCTAAATATTTAATTTTTAATTTAATTTTTTTTTTTTCATAAAGTGTAGCTTCTCAAAACAATATAAACAAATACGACATTCGTAATTTTTTACGTTAGTAGCAATGGGCATTGCAGTAACCCTGCAAGGAGCTTCATTCATAACATGTAAATTCTTGGAAATAAACGCAACTGGATTTGTTGTCATCTCTCGACAACCATAGTTGCTCTTGTGAAACCCACATGTGTACATAGCAAGGGCAGATAACTCGACATACAGTACGACAGTAAGAAATTACAAGTATGCCACTCCCAGCATGAATCTAGAGTAATCCAATCCCATGTTCTGCTTTTTGTGGGGTGAGAACCTGTAATGTCAAGGTGCTATAAGATGTGACTGGTGTAGATGGACCGAATTCGCATACATAATACATACATGGTGAATTGTGAAAATAATATTATCACAAAATAAACAAAAATTTAAAAAGGACCCTTTCCTAACTCCGCGGTATAAAGGACCCTTTCCTAACTCCGCGGTATAACGAGGACTCGCTGTAGACACTGATCTTCCATGTATACATTACCGAGGCCTGTTCAGAAGGCCTGTTCAGAAGGGCGAGCTTACTCGCGTGACGTCACAAATGAAGGATGAAGGTTTCCAAGGCGATTTCACGCGTCCTGCAAACTTCATCACAGAGGAGACAAGAGTCTATCTTGGACTCAATGTCACACACACACACGCCCGCCACCCCAAACCTCCCCTACGCCCCCCAAATCAGAAGGTCAAGGTTCACGATGAGCTGGTAACTTTGGGAGTTTCCGCAGCTCTCTGCACGTGCTCCTGGACGACGATTACTGTGGCGTCCGCCGCATAGCTGACGTCGACGACGTCGCCACACACGCTGATGAGGCACTGACTCTGTAACATAGCAACACCAACACTGTACTCGTCAGATTCCATGAAAAGTGTACTTACATGATATAGTTGTGTATTTAATTGTGTATTTACATGAAAAGTTGTGTGTTTACATGATATAGTTGTGTATTTAATTGTGTATTTACATGAAAACTTGTGTATTTAAATGATATAGTTATGTATTTACATGAAATATTTGTGTATTTACATGAAATATTTGTGTATTTACATGAAATAGTTGTGTATTTACATGAAACTTTGTGTATTTACATGAAACAGTTGTATTGATTAATAATAATTAATAATTAATTTAATAAAGAATGAATGAATGCTTTATGTTGCAGCGGGAATATTTCACCCATACGCGACACTAACTTAATACGGGGAGGGGGGGGGGGGAGGAAAAAAAGGAAAATCATGACTTTGCATTGTAAAAATAAACAGGACCCGCATTCTCGAAACTTCTTAGCTAAGAACTTTTTAGTGAGAAAAGATCTCTTCAAAAATTATCATAAACAGTAAACCAGCTAGGCAAATTAGGAGCTCCTAAAGTTATGACTCAGTTTATCATCTCCTAAGTTGGATGCCGATTTAAGAAGGGATTATGACTTGTGACATGGTAGTGGAGCACTTTAGGAGGTGATAACTCAGGTTAGGAGTTCCTATCTAGCTAGGACTCCGTCGTGAAACGGGAGAATAACAAATTCATACTACAGCCCTCCTGAAGTGCGTTCAAGATAGAATACATGAATACAATACTTTTCCCTACATGTATTGCTCGTTGAACGGCTTCGTGCATATTG
>JAUTCA010165510.1:0-14353 GCA_032362005.1 Nodopelta heminoda | reverse complement strand
TCGTGACTTACTACATTAATTTAACTCGTGAAAGATAATCGGTAATCTCTCGTACCTCGTGGGTTATTGTCTATATCCATAGCAGTGCTACCTTTCGACAAAAAATGCAGTTAGAATTTTCATTTGATTTCTGTGAATTGTAATAATGTCCTAAAAGTTATTTAGTGATATTATATATTTTTCTTTCGTAATCTAAATAACTTTTAGGACATTATTTCAAATGCCAGATGTTATTTTTTAATGAATTTGTTCATTGAATGTGGAAGTAATAACTATTTTAAAATTAATTTTAAAATAAATCGCAAAAACATTCAACATTCAGTGTCATTGACAAGGGCTAACTTCTGGCATCTATTTCAGATGGAAGTGAAATTTCGCGCTGCAAAGCATGCACCGGCCATGGCCAACTTAAGCAAACCTTTCCGATGTCGCATCAAGTTCGAGGGTCCGTCTGTACTCGAAGGAATCCGGAGTCTTGGTAAAGCAGGAATAGCCGCTGTTCCTTTACCCTCCCACCTGTCACGGGTCAACTCCCTAGCCAAGAACTTCTTCCTTATCAGAGACAAAACGTCTGCAGAGAAAAGTCATTGAGAATGTCCAGGTTTATTCAGTTTTGCTGCCTGTTTCCTAAACTCTGTAAAATAAGAACTTTATACTACAGTAGACCTTGCATATAATGGCATTGTATAAATCGGACACTCGCCTATAACGTACTCAATCTGGTCCCTGTCCCGTCTAAAGCTAATTATGGAATATGCGTATAACAAACTTCTCATATAACGGACAAAAATAGCCGGTCCCAATGAGTATGTTATGTGCGAGGCCTACTGTGACTTCTCATATAACGGACAAAAATAGCCAGTCCCAATGAGTACGTTATATGCGAGGCCTACTTTATTTATGTTGACATTTAAAAAAAATGTTGACATTCAGCTGGACAATTCTGTGAAGTATTGTGTACATACTGTATATTAAAATATAAATATTAAAAGAATAACATTTGTTTACTCACTTATTGTAGTGTGTGTGTGTGTGTGTGTGTATGTCTGTGTGTGTGTGTGTATGTCTGTGTGTGTGTGTGTGTGTGTGTGTGTATGTCTGTGTGTGTGTGTGTGTCTGTCTGTGTGTATATGTATCTGTGTGTGTGTGTCTGTCTGTGTGTGTATGTCTGTGTGTGTGTGTCTGTCTGTCTGTCTGTCTGTCTGTCTGCCTGTCTGTCTGTCTCTGTCTGTATGTATGTATGTCTGTCTGTCTGTCTGTCTGTCTGTCTGTCTGTCTGTCTGTCTGTCTGTCTGTGTGTGTGTGTGTGTGTGTGTGTGTGTGTGTGTGTGTGTGTGCTCCCCTTTACCTCAACTAGCCACCAGTCGTGTTGCAACTTTTCTCATTTGGAATTAATTCCGAGTGTTCATTTAGTACCAAAGTTAGCATTCAGATTAGCTTGAATACATTCAAATCATTCGAGTTTCTTTTGTCATTCTTGAATAATATGCACATGTGCAAAATGAACAGTCCAACTGAGTGACACTAACCAACGCAGGAGAGAGAAAGATAGAGAACACAGACATATGCACAGAGAGAAAGAACACTGACATACGCACAGAGAGGGAGAGAGAGAACACTGACATATGCAGAAAGATATATAGAGAGAAAGATAAAGAACACTGACATACGCAGAGAGAGAGAGAGAGATTATGGACATATTAAATATACCACGATAGGTTCAACGTTTGACGCTCGTTGTTTCCTCAGTACCAACTGAGTGACACTAACCAGCGCAGGGGAGAGAAAGTTAGAGAACACTGACATATGCACAGAGAAAGAAAGAACACTGACATACGCAGAGAGAGAGAGAGAGAACACTGACATATGCAGACAGATATATAGAGAGAAAGATAAAGAACACTGACATACGCAGAAAGAGAGAGAGAGTATGGACATATTAAATATACCACGATAGGTTCAACGTTTGCCGCTCCTCCTCAGTACCAGCCGGCGTCCATGGCTTTACTGCATCCTTGGTTTCGTCTGTAAGCCTGTCAGTAAGCCTACCCAATGCTCGTACTTTTACATTACAATATTTAATAAGTTCGTCAATGTCGGTGTTCGAATGTTTAGGAGCCAACTGCATCATTGATTTGTCAGTACCTGCCCACCAAGCCACGCTTGCATGTTCATTTTCTCATGTATCGGTTCGTCGGTACCAACCACTGCTCGAAGGCTTACAGCATCGACGGTTTCTAAGTTCTTGTCAATACCTGTGTAGGTTTACTAGCATCCTTGGTTCCTTAGTACCAGCCGCTGCCCGTATAATTACTGGCATAATTGGTTTATCATTACGCAGCCGATGTTTACAGGTTTATTTAATCCTTTTTTGTCAGTACCAGCCACTGCTAGAAAGTTTACTGCACCATTTGGTTCGTCAATACTATATTATAATACGCGGTACTGGAAGGATTACTTCAGTTCATTTGTCAGTACCAGCAAGTGTCCGTATGTTTAAACTTCATGAATGGCTTCAGTGGTTCATCTCCGTACAAACAGGTGGACGCAGATGTTTTGTAATGCTACAGTACATGTAGCCTATTATAGCGGCAATACATGCAGACATAAAAACAATGGCAAAATACATCAATGAAATCAAACATATGGAATTATGTACACTATGTTGACAACGACATTTAGATTCCGTGAATAACTGATATACTAATGTCGTTCCCCGACCCAGTGTGTTGTAAAAGTATTATTGTAGTAAATGTCTTTGTCAAATAGACGGCCATTGTAGGCCCCTACATCGTATGAACGTGACATGCTACAAAAGATCAAATTTGCTACGGGCAAGTAATGTATAACGATTGTTCCAAGTTTATCTATTCACCATCCTATTTGTTTTGTCAGTACCAGCTGGTGGCTGCTCGCGGGCTTTCTGCAACAGGTGTATAGAGCGGAGGCGGGCATTACCGACAGTCTAACGAACCTTTGCTCCACCAGAAAGTATTTTGGCGCAATATTATATATACATGTTGTGACATAATTCTGTCAGCATAACATACCTTTATAATACGTGCAGATCGCATCAAAATCCCCACCAGAACCCTCAAAGACAACCCGGAAATATGGCGTTACCAAATCACGTCGGCATTTACCGACACGTGCGTCGACATTTACCGACTGCATTCCCGACGATCAGTTATCATCATATCCTGATTAACTTTGCCCAAGAAATGCATTGCAGGTTGTCTAGTCAATACGTGATTTTAGTACCTATACGTTATAACTCTTCGAAAGGAAACTATATTTTAAAAGGGAGACTTGGCACCTCTGTATTTTGTGCCTGCTGGGCAGCGATGATATTATCATAGGAGTAGGCCTATATATATGTGACCAGATGGTGACAGGCATGGTCGATGTGTGTATTTAGCTCACTGAGTTAATCATAACATCCTCTCTCCCCCCCCCCCCCTCTCTCTCTCTCTCTCTTTTTATTCAATTATAAATCACTTGTGAATCAAATGAAATAAGATACGGTTTGAATGAGGTACCGAGCTGGTTATTTCATATCTTTCAGTAAAACCCGTTTTACCAAATATCTGTGACTGTATGCCGTTAACCATCTGAAGGCAACCGGAGATGCCCTAAACAAAATAGCAGTGACTGTGCCCATTCTGGTTCCCCAGGGGTTACGATCCACTTCTCTACTCTACGCTACTTTAGAGTACATGTAGCGTAGAGTAAAGAAGTGGATCGTAACCCCTGGGAACCGAGTTGTGACTGTAGTGCCTAGTTCAGCAGCGCTAAGAGGGTTAATGGATAGTTTGTTGTCAGAGTAATCCGTTAGAGTTATCTACCCTGCACAGGAGAAGGTGTGTATTTTTAGCTTGTTATGGAGGATGAATATATACTCGCTTGAGAATGCAACCGTTTTGACGCATATGACAGCATTTCTCAACATTGTGATATCCCTCTAGTGTTATTTTATTTTTCAATAGTACATATTACACATTTCTGTAGGAAAACACACGTGACCGTCTACGGTCAAAGGAATAAACAGCTGGTAAAGTTAATCAAGGTAATGCGGATGTTCTTGTTTTTATTTACCATCTTTTACCAATTTCCCAATGTAGTCTAGATCTCAGTGGAATTTTATAACCAAATGTTTATATTTTATAAAACTGCAGTGATCGAGACAAGTGTCTGTGAACTGCATAATATCAGATTCTACTACTGTTTATTAACCCTCTCCAGTGAATGCTGAAGGCATCCTGAGATACCCTAAACTGGGCTAAAGAGCAGCCAGCAGGGAGAGGGTTAATAGTCGGTGGTCGCTTCATGATATTATGGAATGAGATTGAAATAATGTAAATTACCAGCATGATTTCCTGGGGTGTATGTCGCAAATGGGTGGAAGATTCCCGCAGCGACGTTAAACTCCATATACACTCACTCACTCCTGGGGTGTATGAGTTTTTACAAGCTGAAATTACTTGTATGCCCGAGACCGAAGCAAATCCCTGTCCGCAATTGCCATGTTGTGTTCTGTAATTATTTACGTACCTCAATGCCGAGGTTCTCGGCCTGAGTGAAATAAAGGTTCTGTTCTGGTCTGATGACGTACTATACTTATATTGAAACATTCACAGTACAACATTATTCACAAAGTTTAGCAATGCTTAAAATATTAGCCTTATCATACATAACATATTCACAATCGTAAGATAACATATTAACATGATAAATCTATTGTTCACCACTTTTGTTATGACTAAATCAATGGTGGTAGACTAGTCAATGTGAAACCTTCTTTTATTACAGATGGCTGACGTAGTAAAATCTGGATATGTCAAACGATTCAGCAGTAAGTATTGTATGATTTGTCATCAGGGAATTAATGTTGGACAATGTAGATTATCGGAATGTGGCATCATGTATCTGCCAATATACCACTATACAATTTGTTTCAGTGTTTTCCCAGTGGTGCAATCTGAATGTAAGAAAGCTCATAGTAACCACAGGGCTATACATGAACTTTTTGTAGCATCTCATCTGTCCTTGTATCCTGGCGGGTTGTAGCGAAATGGTGGAACGTCCCAAAAGTCCCGTGTTCAAATCCCGTCCAGGGCACACAGTGTAACCTCTGGAAATATCCCCCCCCCCCCCCTTGAAAGTATAGGTTTAATCTGGCTGGCTTCAAACTATACCCCGAAATGTAGGCATAAAAGTTAATGAGTTGAAAGTACGATTTCCTTGTATCTATAGAATAAACCCACAATGTTATTTAACTCTCTACCTGCTCAGGGGCAGATCCAAGGGGGGCTCACCTGGCTTGCACCCCCCCCTAGAATTGGAAAATATTAGACCCCTCTAAAATACACTTTGAGCCCCCCCCCCCCCTGTCTGTATCCGCCCCTGCTGATGAAGGTAACCGGGCATGCCCTAAAGAGCAGTTTCTATGCCTAATCCCGCAGGGAGAGGGTTAATGTAGGGAGTATAGATATACATGGGTATGGGGTATATACATGGGGAGTATAGTTTGGGCCCATACACCGGCATCAATGTTTGTGAAAATTAGCTTTCTGATATCTTTCAGGATGTCTATAGGCATGTGCAGTTATCATTTTTGATATGTCAGTACCAGTCGGTGCTCGCAGATTTACTGCAACATACGACGCTGCTTGATGATTGATGTTGCAGGTTTTCTTTTGCTCTAAAATTGGAGAGAAAAAAATAATTTAAAATAAAATAATTCTATTTTAAAATGGGGTCCACGTTGGACCCCGCATTGTATCCGAATCCGGTGTGCATCGAAGGGCGTTATATAGAGGGAGCACTGTATTAATAAAACATGGCATGAGATCAGACATGGCAAAAGTACCAGCGGCAGAAATTCACAGATTCAATTTCCAGTCAATGATGCATATCTAAGTAACTTTATGTCTCGATTTCCAGAAAGTTTCATGGATGGCGGATGGAAGAAAATCTGGCTAGTCCTCCATCGCGACAGTAAGATGGTTATTTTCAAGAAACAGTCTGACACGGAACAGAAAGGTTATATGATAATGAAAGTGAGTTTATTGCTAATTGTGTAGATGTTGTAATTCCAAACTGTATTTGTTGTCGTCAACACCCCTCAACCAATAATTAAAATAGTTTTCTATGAATGTTTTTATTTCACTACCCCTAAAATAATGCTTCGTCCACTCTCCTCACCCCACAAAAAAACCCAACAACAACAAAAATATCCAAAATTGCCAATCTTGCTGTTAGGAAAATGTAGGGATTGCCCTTATTGGTGATGAATATTTCAGGATGTGTGCAAATACTTTGCATATGGAAAATACACCAATGAAATGCCAGAACGACCTACGCTGCCCAAAGAAGGATCAATCGATTGGCTGTTAGCCGTGCCCATGAAGCCCAACGCGCAGGCCAAAATTCATTGGTTTCTGTTTGATTCGGACAAAGAACTCGGGTAAGTGATTCAAAATGTTGTTACGTATCATCAGTTTGAATATATATTTTTTTAGAATGCGATGATGTGTATTCCAGTAAAATATATAAATAAAAACATTAAAGAGTTTAATTTGGATGTTTCTGAAAAATTATAACGTGCACAAGAAACCTGTGCAATCAATAATAAATATGTGCATAGGTGAAATCTCCCAAGTGTACAAGTCCTTTTAAATGTAGACATTTGTACATTTAACGGCATTGTGAATATTCTACCAGTTACCCTCATCTTACCATACCCTCATCTTGTCAGTACCAGCCGGTGCTCGCAGGTTTATGCAACATTCAGCGCTACGGATGTTGCGGGTTTCCTCCTGCCCTAAACTGACAAGTCGTGATATCAGTGAAAGATTCTAGAAAGCGACTTTAAACCCCACTACAAAAACAAATAATTTTAAAATAAAAATACCATAACGGATACCCGCATCCTCACGATGTAGACACTTTCAGTTACCCGCATCATACACAATTTTAAAGGCTAAATATTCCAAAATGCTTTTTCAAAAACAGTACTATTCAAAAACGCATACAGTAGTTTATATATATATCTTGCAGGTTCCATAAATGGACATGTTAAAAATACTCTTTAAACGTGAAAACACATCGACAATTTGAGCCCTACGCCACATTTGATGCGGGTAACTGCAGTTACCCTCATGCGGTTCTCCCCTGTGACATTGTTTTACTTCACTATTTCAGCGAATGGATGCAAGCAATAGTATCTACAGTAAGTACCGTATAGGAATAGAGTTATGTATACACGAATTTCTCTAAGATGTTTTCTAAATGTGAATGATATTTTATCAAGTGTATGCTGAATGTGAAAATAGATTCTATTTTTTTCCCTTTCTGTTTTATTTCAAAGAAAAGAACAGCATATTACTGTTTTGAAAATGAATTCATCTGCTGAGAATATCTGGCTGTAGCAGCTAATTTTATATGTTGTCAAGTAGGCAGGCTTCCATGTTACCATATGCAATTAAGATTTCACATGTATTTCACATTTGATTGATAGCTGCCTCCGCCCCCATCAAATCACCACCAGAAACAGGCTCCGCCTCCTGCCTCGGCTCCAGGTCAGATTCAGCCAGTGAAGAGCAACAATGTCTCCGCCCCAATGCCTCCGGCACAATCTCAGGCTCCGCCCCCTTACAGTGCAGCCCCTCCTCCTGGGGGTTCGCTCGGCTTTGAAAATCTCGCTCGTGAGTATAACTCTAGATCTATGTATCGTTATTGTATATATAATAGGCGTGGGTGGTAGTTCAATGGTAGAACGTTGGACTCCGGAAACAAAGGTTCAAATTTCATTCCGTAAACCCTGCATTAATATTTGCGAACATTACCTTTCTGACAACATACTGATAGGATGTGCTGTCTGTACCATGGCTTCCTTTGTGTGTCAGTGCTCGAATCTTTATTGCAACATTCAGCGCTACAGATATTGCAGGTTTCCTCCTGTCCTAAAACTGACAAGCTGTGATATGTGAAAGAATCTTGAAAGTGGCTCTAAACCCCAATTTAGAAAGAAAATCATAAAAATTTCATAATACACTATTTTAACAATTTTCTTTTTCAGTTACAAGTGCACCAGCCCCTGCCCCACCCCCTGCCGGTGGTTACTACCCCCAGCAGGCGTACCCCGCCCAGAGACCTCCCCAGCAACAGCAGGCCTACCCTTACCCAGCCCCCTCGAACAGCTACCCCCAGCAACAGCCACAGTATCGACCTCCTGCCCAGCAGTACCAGCAGCCCTACCAGCAACAAGGGTACCCACAGCAACAGGGTTACCCACAGCAACAGTATCGCCCACAGCAACCGGCCGGGGCTGCTCCTGCTCAAGGTGATTTCTCTTTATTATTTGTTTTATTAATTGTCGCATATGGGTGAAAGATTCCCGCTGCGACGTACAACAATAACTCGCTCACACCCACTCACTTTATGTATTTATTTATTTAGTTTTAAATATTTATTTTCAGTTTTTGATAATATCGTTTCTATAGCTAATATACTGAATGACAAAAGAAACGCGAGATAATTCAAATGTCATGTACATTTATCCAAGTAAAATTGATATTGTTTGATATAAATTGATAAATAGGCATCCTTGTTTTACGTTTGCTCATTAACAGTAACTTATTTTATCACATAACATAGGTATTATTCACCCATATTGCTGGTTATTGCACTAGTGCAATAACATTTAGATTCCTTATCTATGTTGCGTTAACGCACGCTTGCTACTTCACAGGCATGTGACAGGTACCAGTCTATATGACTGCACAGACTGCACACTTTCGTTCAGAGAGAAATTTTGATGGAAATGTATCACAGTTACGGTGGATTCGTCCAGTGTTTCTACTGTTGAAAGTTGATAATATAGTTTTTCTAGAGTTATGTGATAAATAGAATCTAACATTCGTGTTAATTTAATACTGAATTTATTAAACTCGTCGGTAAAATTGATATCAGTTTTACCAACTCGTTTAATAAATTCAGTATTAAATGACCACTCATGCTATTATATCCTTTATATAAAGTAACATGGTTGTTATCGCCTATGGCCGAAATATTCCCGCTGCGTCGTAAATTATTAATGAATTCAATAGTACATTCATTAACATTTAATATTACACTAATAGGTTGATAATCCACTGGTCACTAAAGTTTAATGACGTTAACATTTATATATATTACTGATGGTTGCTTCAGGCTATTACACCCCACAGGGGCAGTACGTGGCTTACCAGCAGGGCCAGTATGTACAGCCACAGCAGCAGCAGCAGCAGCCTAACGTGGTGATCATCAAGGAGACGACTCACCACAGCGATATGGGGGGTGGCGGTGCTGGTCTGGTTGCAGGTGGGTACCCGGTAGTAAAAATCCCTGGAACATGGCCCCGAGATTAAGAAACTTTTTCCATACTCCACTCAGAACTCTACTAAATTTTGTTCATAAAACGTTCATAACCCTACTCACGCGACATACTCAGGCTCTGACGTCACATGACGTTTTATGAACAGGGCCTCGAGTAGAGTACTGAGTAGAGTATGGAAAAAGTTTCGTAATCTCGGGACATGGTTAGAATGGTTTACGAGTAATGGTCTATTGGAGATAATTGACAGAAATCTGTACTACGTTGTTGAAACAAAATAGTTTACGTATTTACAATGGACAGAATAGTAACTGCTACTCAATGTGACAATTGGGTTTGAATTTTTGTTGTTGTTGCATACTGTAAATCATGAAATTAATGCGAGCAGAATATTAATGCGAAAAATGTGACCATCGTATTGTCGCATTTAATTGCTGCGCATTAAAGGTAAGTACCGGGAAAAAACATGTATGGAGACATGACTGTTTGCCTTTTATTGGTATCACATTTACGTCTAAAATCTAGAGGTCACATGATTAAATTAGTCACGCATTAATTTTGTGATTTACCATATGCTGGAAAGATTCCTTTAAGAATCAATAAATGAAATGTTATATTTTTCTCGGACGATTGACAAAGTGCTTATTTCTCACCTTTGACCTTTCTTTCTTCCAGGCCTGGCTGGCGGTGCTTTGCTCGGATACGGAGCAGCCCACATGATGGGCGGGGGGTATGGCGGGTATGGCGGGTATGGTGGGTATGGTGGGTATGGCGGGTATGGCGGATGTGACGGGTTTGGCGGGTTTGGCGGGTATGGGTACGGGGATTGTGGATATGGGGGATTCGGGATGGGAAGGTATGGGAGTTGGAGCTCTTTCAGTAGCTTTGGCAGCTGTGGAAGTTTTGGTAGTTGGTAGTCTGGATGTTATCAGCTTCTTAAACCTCCGCCTGTGATTGTAGCGAGTCTACACTGGTGATACTGATGGCAACATGTACCTATAGATTAGCCATGTTTTAGTTAATGGACTTTTGTATGCAGGATACTTGTCGACAGATTGCAAAGTGTAATGTGAATTATTGACTGTTGGTATAAACAGGCATGGCAATAGAAACTCGTGGTTTCAGTGGAGGGGAATGTCCAGGTAATTCTCTATAACGGAGCCGAGGCTTCATTATGTTTTAGGAATGGAGAGTTACGAGGACATTCCCCCACTTAAAATACAGCGAATTAAAGTATATTTAGCAAAATTGCATTGATAGTTAGTGTTTTTAGTATGAATCTGTATCCATGGCAATCAAAAAACACTGAAATCAATAGTTTAAAAAAATGAAAATGGGAAATTGTTGGTGTCTCATAGGGAGCCTCAATTCTACTCTCGGCCAACTTACATATTGTTCACCTCGTACATTGTCTGATCTTCACATGGATTGCCATGCATATATAAGCTTGAATACTCAATGCTGCACGTGTAATTAATGGGTGCTTCTCACAGTTTCTAAAGACTTCTCGTAGCCTGCATAGCTCAGGTGGTAAAGCGTAGGATTCCCAATCAGAAATGTTGATTTCGATCCTGACTTCTGTCAAGATATTTTATAATATGGATGTGATGGTTGTTTGAAAAGTACAAGTCGATAACACTATGTACAATAAAGGTGATTATCTCTCCTGAAAAATAATAGAGCAATATTCAACGGCTAAAAAGAACAACTGGATTTTACGTAGAAAACGAGCCTAGGTTGCCAGCCCCATGTAAATAAATTGAATTATAGACAAATAAATCAGTGGATTGTCATGCCTGCAGTTTAAAGTACTTCTTGTGTTTCAGATTTGATTTGATCACAATGCTTTCATAATTTAAACTGAGTTGCCTGAAACATTGAATAGAATACTGGCTATGTACATTGGTGCAAAATTATATTGCATTTATTCAATGGCATAGGTAAAACTGACTGCAAAACATTTTGTGGAGAAAATATGGTCTTGTTGGAAGGGGAGATAATCCTGCTAAATACCCGGTACCCACAACTTGCCTGTAGGTCACACAATTAACTTTTCCTGACACATTATAATTAAATGCATACGACCACAGCTAGTTGACCTAGTCAGATCGTCGCCTATGGGTGAAATATTCCAACTGCGACGTAAAGCATTAATCCAATCAATTGGATGAAATTGTATCTGAAAATATGCACATTTGACTTATCTACGATGTAAATATTTACAATAAGCACAGTCGCCTTCGTCTTCTTGTGATACAGTCTGCACTGTTGCCAGTTGATGTTCCGTCACTTGGCTGTACGTACCCCGAAGACGTTAGCAAAGATGTTTTAAATTTTATTTTAAATTTTGTATAAAGTAGTTTTATAGTACTTTTTAGTCGACATCCTTATTATGCTTGGAGGACAGTACACTGTTCTAATACCGTAGTATGGTACACCATTATTAGAAGAATGTACACAAGATGCACTGTCCTGTATTCATTTATGTCTCCATGATATACCGGTACTCAACTAAATGAATTAAGGGGCAGTAGCCTTTTGAGACATAGGTGGTGTTACATTGACAGTCTTGGATGCACATTCTGGACAGGGGGTTGCTCCTTTCTAGCTGTTCTGTCTGTACTTTCTGTCCGACGCATGCGCAGTTACACTGTGTGGTGTTGATCCTTGGTATCTGCGCATGCGTTGGACAGAAAGTACAGACAGAACAGCTAGAAAGGAGCAGCCCCTGTCCAGAATGTGCATCCAAGACTGTCAATGGAACACCACCATAAATTAATGTTAATGGCGAAAGATTGCTCTCAAAACTAGATCTAAGGAAGTGTTTGCCCTGATGACCTTTCATGAACCCTGCAATTTTACATATTCTTACAAAATCAATGTTTGACTTTTACAATTCCTTGTACATTATCGTGAGCATAATCTAGACACACAATACTAGTAACTGTTAACTGAGAAATTATTTTTGCAGAATCCTCCTCTGCTGGGTAAATCAAAATCTCATCCCAAAATTTGTTCATTTAACCCTCTTTATACTGAAGGCAACTGGAGATGCCCTAAAGAGCTGTACCTGTGTCCAGTTCAGCAGGGAGAGGGTTAATTGCATAATTCTACCATCATGTGTTCTCAACAATTTCTTTCTGTCTGAATATGATCTTTTGTTTCCATGACAGCATATATAGTTTTACATGGCATATGTCTTAATTACCAGGATCTTTTTTATTGTGAAATGCTGTCTCAGGATTTCAGGAAATTATATCTTGGCATTCTCATATCTTGTTCACTGAGCACTATGCGAGTGCTATTGTCTATTGGTGAATAAGAGAGGTTCATGAAAAGGGTACCCCCACTGTTCAAAAATGTTATATTGTCCATTGAAGCATTGCATTAACAATTTCAGTGTTTGTGTGATACAATGTTAAATATTTACCTCTATTTATTGAATCTCGTTCAATACTAATCTCATAAATACTATCTTATTTATATATTTTTATTGGCAATTTTCTGTACATACCTATATATTTACTATAGCTTGACACCTCCATTTCGTAGATTATCTCGGTAAATACTTCATAGAATGAAAAAGAAATTTCATTTTCTTATTTCATTATGATCTATGATCTAACAAAAAAAAAAAAATATTGCACCAGTAATAAAAAAAATCTGTTTACCGTATATAACAATCACTAAATATTATTTTATGCAGAGGGACGATGTTCAAAAAGAAGAAACGGGTAAAAAGGCTCGATTTGCACGTGCTGATGCTCTTCTTCACATACCTGCACGTGCAAATTCAGCCTATTTGTCTGTTCCTTCTTTTGAACGTTGTCCCTCTGCATAAATTAATACTTACCGGTAGTCAAAATATTTATATAAACAGATTTTTTATTACTGGTGCAATATTTTTTATTATTTTATTTTGGTTTATAGGTCAAATGAAATAAGAAAATGGATTTTCTGTTTGTTTTTCATTGCAAGTATTTACCGAGATAATTTACAAAATAGGGGGGTCAATGCATTTCATGCCAAACTATAGTTACCACGATGGGTATATGACAGATATTCTGCACCAATTTTATGACATACATGTATCTAATACCATTTTATTTTAAATCAGCGTTGTTACTGTTACTGTTACAAAATAATAAAACTACAGTAGTAATATTACAGTAATACTATTTATAATAATTACCTCATTTATATAGTGGCTAAGTGCGTATCCCACAGCTGTAATTTAATTGGCCCATTTTCTTCGTATACTACTAGACTGTAGTACTGTACTTGTATATCCCGATTTTTAAAGTACTATCATGTCATTGGTCATCTATTATTCTAGAGCAAATTAGACATTCAGATTGTACATATTCATCGATAACGTAGTTCAAGTTTACCGCTTATGCAAATAATGCGAGTAATAGTCTGAGAATTCAATAAATGTGATTTTCATCCTTCCCTTTTGAAGTCCTCCCAAAATGTAAATTGGGAAACGAAGCCGTTCATGTACATTGAAATTAAAATTGTAAATGGAATTATGTCTATTAAGATCATATTGAATCTAATTGTACAGATGTAATTGTATAAATTGACACATGTGTGTTTGAGTGCTTCTTTACTGTTTCCTACAGTAAATTATACTTAATTCTAAACCAGATTTGTGTTGTTTTCTTTTAAAATTTCATTGTATGGAGAACGATCAAATTAAGCATGATTGGGAGCTGCTAGTGTGTGGATGGGTAACCAGGCATGGCAATAGACAATTTGCGATTTCAGCAGAAAACAAGCTGTGGGTATCGTTTCTCGAAGCTCTTAGCCGCTAAGGGACCAAATCACTCTCTTAGCAATGCAATAGCTATCGGCAAAGAGAGTGCTATGGTCCCTTAGCGGCTAAGAGAGCTTCGAAAAACGATACCCTGGTCTGGACCCCAAGCCACATCCAGTGCAAATAAATTGACGCCTGGATAAATATAAATATCCAAT